>NW_023608899.1:0-22281 GCF_013339725.1 Rhipicephalus microplus | reverse complement strand
CACAGGATCCGCTCACCCTATCCGGCAGAAACCATACCGTGTCTCATCTGCGGAGCGCAAGGTCATTACTCAACAGGTAGAAGAGATGTTAAAGAAAAGGGTTATTCAAGAGTCGTGTAGCCCTTGGGCTGCCCCTGTGATTCTTGTCCGAAAGAAGGATGGTACATGGCGATTCTGCGTGGATTACAGACGGCTCAACTCTGTTACTAAAAGGATGTCTACCCGCTTCCCAGGATTGATGATGTCATCGATTGTTTACATTCGGCATCGTACTTCTCATCCGTGGATTTGAGATCTGGTTATTGGCAAATACCCATGCACCCGAATGACAAAGAGAAACGGCCTTCATAACCCCAGATGGTCTATTTGAATTCAATGTAATGCCGTTTGGCCTATGCAACGCTCCAGCCACGTTTGAGCGCTTCATGGACTCTGTGTTACGTGGACTAAAGTGGGAAGTTTGTCTTTGCTACCTGGATGACATTATAATATTTGGCCGTACATTCGATGAACACAACCATCGTCTAGACATTGTTCTCACCTGCCTTGAGAGAGCTAAGCTCACCCTGAACTCTAAGAAGTGTCACTTTGGCAGCCGCGAGACTCTCGTTCTCGGTCACCTGGTGGACAAGCATGGCGTTCGACCCGACCCCCAGAAAGTCGCAGCAGTCAGCAGCTTCAAACAACCTCAGTCGGTACGAGAGTTGCGAAGCTTTTTGGGCCTATGCTCGTACTTCCGTCGCTTCGTGCCCAGGTTCGCCGACCTCGCTTACCCTTTGACGTCCCTACTCAACAAGAACGCTCCTTTTCGGTGGTCAGCGAATGCGAGTCGTCTTTTTCGCAACTCAAGTTTGCTCTTACGTCAGGGCCCGTACTTCGCCACTATGACCCATCTGCTGCCACAGAAGTTCATACCGACGCCAGTGGTGTAGGTATTGGCGCCGTATTGGTCCAACGCCATGGAGCTGCTGAACACGTCGTTGCCTATGCCAGTCGCTGTTTAAGTAAGCCGGAGCGAAACTATACTGTCACAGAGCAGGAATGTCTCGCGGTCATATTCGCCGTGCACAAGTTTCGCCCTTATATCTATGGCCGCCGATTCTCGATTGTCACGGACCACCATTCTTTATGTTGGCTCACTGGACTACGGGACCCATCTGGTCGTCTTGCTCGTTGGGCATTACGATTGCAAGAACACGACTTTGAAGTCTGCTACAAGAGCGGTCGTCGTCATGCCGACGCTGATTGCCTTTCACGACTTCCCCTTCCGACAACCGAGTGTGACGCTGACAACTTTGATGAATATTTGGCTGTAGTGGATACTCCGTTCCCCGACCTAACAACTTTTCGAGCAGAGCAACGCAATGACAACAGTCTCGCTTCTTTCTTTATTTCCGGAACGAACGGTCAACGTGGTTTCGTCGTAAAGGATGGCGTTCTCTACAAAAAGAATTATTCCGGCGTAGGCCCTCGCCTACTTCTAGTTGTGCCTACAAGTCTTCGACAACACGTACTTCGAGCAATGCACGACGACCCAACATCTGGCCATATGGGTTTTCTAGGACATTTTATCGCACGCAAGAACGCTTCTTCTGGCCGAAGATGCGTAAAAGTGTGACTGCATACGTTGCGAGCTGTGAGCAATGTCAACGCCACAAGCGTCCTACAACTCCGCCAGCCGGACTACTTCATCCCATAGCACCCCCGAGTTCACCATTTGACGTCGTAGGTGTCGACCTGCTCGGCCCTTTTCCGCGATCAACGAACGGCAACCGATGGATTATTGTGGGCGTTGACCACCTCACACGTTACGCCGAAACTGCGGCGATTCCTGCGGCAACGGCCACTCAAGTTTCACAGTTCATGCTGTCACACGTTATATTACGCCATGGATCCCCCCGTGTCATCATCAGTGATCGCGGGCGGCAATTTGTTGCCGATGTAGTTGAAGACCTCCTTCGTCTTGCTTCGTGCCATTTTCGTCACACTACCCCGTATCACCCGCAGGCTAATGGTTTGACGGAACGAACAAATAGGACTCTCGTCAACATGATTTCCATGTATGTTGATTCTGGACACAAAACATGGGACGCGATTTTGCCATTTATAACTTTCGCCTACAACACTGCACAGCACGAAACAACGAGATACAGTCCATTTTATCTGCTCTACGCACGCCAACCCCGCACAGCTCTTGACACTATTCTTCCTTTTTCCGAGACTGATCAACCTACTCTCGCCGAAACCATTTGCCGCGCAGAAGAGGCCCGGCGCATCGCCTGTCTTCGAACTTTCGTCTCACAGAAACGCTCCAAAAACCGTTACGACAGAAGTCACCGGCACGTATGGTTTGAGAAAGGGGATTTGGAGTGGTGCGGCGCTTTTTTTCCTTTGGGCGGATAGCTCTGAAAAAATGTTCTGACGGTGTGAGAGTGGAGCCCGACTGTCTCCGTAGCGCAATTGGCTAGCGCGATCGGCTGTTAACCGAAAGGTTGGTGTTCGAGCCCTCCCGGGAGTGGTGCGGCGCTTTTTTTCTTTGGGCGGATAGCTCTGAAAAAATGTTCTGATGGTGGTGAAAGTGAAGCACGACTGTCTCCGTGGCGCGATCGGCTAGCGCGATCGTCTGTTAACCGAAAGGTTGGAGGTTCGAGCCCACCCGGTGGTGGTGCGGCGCTTTTTTTGGCTGATAGCTTTGAAGATATGCTCTGATGGTGGTGAGAGCGGAGCACGACTGTCTCCGTGGCGCAATTGACTAGCGCGATCGGCTGTTAACCGAAAGGTTGGAGGTTCGAGCCCACCCGGTGGTGGTGCGGCACTTTTTTTTTCTTTGGGCTGATAGCTTTGAAGATATGTTCTGATGGTGGTGAGAGTGAAGCACGACTGTCTCCGTGGCCCAATTGGCTAGCGCGATCGGCTGTTAACCAAAAGGTTGGAGGTTCCAGCCCACTCGGTGGTGGTGCGGCGCTTTTTTTCCTTTGGGCGGATAGCTTTGAAGAAATGTTCTGATGGTGTGAGAGTGGAGCACGACTGTCTCCGTGGCGCAATGGGCTAGCGCGATCGGCTGTTAACCGAAAGTTTGGAGGTTCAAGCCAACTGGGTGGTGGTGCGGCGCTTTTTTTCCTTTGGGCGGATAGCTCTCAAAAAATATTCTGACGGTGTGAGAGTGGAGCCCGACTGTCTCCGTGGCGCAATTGGCTAGCGCGATCGGCTGTTAATCGAAAGGTTGGAGTTTCGAGCCCACCCGGTGGTGGTGCGGCGCTCTTTTTTTCTTTGGGCTGATAGCTTTGAAGATATGTTCTGATGGTGGTGAGAGTGGAGCAGGACGGTCTCCGTGGCGCAATCGGCTAGCGCGATGGGCTAATAACCAAAAGGTTGGAGTTTCGAGCCCACCCGGTGGTGGTGCGGCGCTTTTTTTTCTTGGGCTGATAGCTTTGAAGATGTGTTCTGGTGATGGTGAGAGTGGAGCAGGACTGTTTCCGTGGCGCAATCGGCTAGCGCGATCGGCTGTTAACCGAAAGGTTGGAGTTTCGAGCCCATCCGGTGGTGGTGCGGCGCTTTTTTTCCTTTGGGCTGATAGCTTTGAAGATATGTTCTGATGGTGGTGAGAGTATAGCAGGACTGTCTCCGTGGCACAATTGACTAGCGCGGTCGGCTGTTAACCGAAAGGTTGGAGGTTCGAGCCCTCCCGGGAGTGGTGTGTTGCTTTTTTTTCTTTGGGCTGATAGCTTTGAAGATATGTTCTGATGGTGGTGAGAGAGGAACAGGACTGTCTCTGTGGCGCAATTAGCTAGCGCGATCGGCTGTAACTGAAAGGTTGGAGTTTCGAGCCTCCCGGGAGTGGTGTGTTGTGCTTTTTTTCTTTGCGCTGATAGCTTTCGAGAAATGTTCTAACGGTAGTGAGATTGGAGCACGACTGTCTTCGTGGTGCAATTGGCTAGCGCAATCGGCTTTTAACCAAAAGGTTGGAGTTTCGAGCCCTCCCGTGTGTGGTGTGTTGCTTTTTTTTGCGCTGATAGCTTTGAAGATATGTTCTGATGGTGGTGAGAGTGGAGCACGACTGTCTCCGTGGCGCGATTGGCTAGCGCGATCGTCTGTTAACCGAAAGGTTGGAGGTTCGAGCCCACCCGGTGGAGGTGCAGCGCTTTTTTCTATGGCCTGATAGCTTTGAAGATATGCTCTAATGGTGGTGAGAGTGGAACAAGACTGTCTCTGTGGCGCAATTGGCTAGCGCGATCGGCTGTTTATAGAAAGGTTGGAGTTTCGAGCCCACCCGGTGGTGGTGCGGCGCTTTTGTTTTGGGGGGGGGGGGCTGATAGCTTTGAAGATATGTTCTGATGGTGGTGAGAGTGGAGTAGGTATGTCTCCGTGGCGCAATTGGCTAGCGCGATCGGCTGTTAACCGAAAGGTTCGAGTTTCGAGCCCACCCCGTGGTGGTGCGGCGCTTTTTTTTCTTTGGGCTGATAGCTTTGAAGATATGTTCTGACGGTGGTGAAAGATAGCAGGACTGTCTCCGTGGCACAATTGGCTAGCGCGGTCGGCTGTTAACCGAAAGGTTGGAGGTTCGAGCCCTCCCAGGAATGGTGTGTTGCTTTTTTTTCTTTGGGCTGATAGCTTTGAAGATATGTTCTGATGGTGGTAAGAGTTGAACAGGACTGTCTCCGTGGCGCAATTGGCTAGCGCGTGCGGCCGCTAACCGAAAGGTTGGAGGTTCAAGCCCACCCGGTGGTGGTGCGGCGCCTTTTTTTCTATGGGCTGATAGCTTTGAAGATATGTTCTGATGGTGGTGAGAGTGGAACAGGACTGTCTCCGTGGCGCACTTAGCTAGCGCCATCGGCTGTTAATCGAAAGGTTGGAGTTTCGAGCCCACCCGGTGGTGGTGCGGCGCTTTTTTTTCTTTGGGCTGATAGCTTTGAAGATATGTTCTGATGGTGGTGACAGTGGAGCAGGACTGTCTCCGTGGTGCAATAGGCTAGCGCGATCGGCAGTTAACTGGAAGGTTGGAGTTTCGAGCCCTCCCGGGAGTGGTGTGTTGCTTTTTTCTTGGCGCTGATAGCTTTGGAGAAATCTTCTAACGGTGGTGAGAATGGAGCACGACTGTCTGCTTGGTGCAATTGGCTAGCACGTTCGGCTGTTAACCGAAAGGTTGGAGGTTCAAGCCCACTCTGTGGTGGTGCGGCGCTTTTTTTTCTTTGGGCGGATAGCTCTGAAGAAATGTTCTGACGGTGTGAGAGTAGAGCATGACTGTCTCCGTGGCGCAATTGACTGGCGCCATCGGCTGTTAACTTAAAGGTTGGAGGTTCGAGCCCTCCCGGGAGTGGTGTGTTGCTTTTTTTTCTTTAGGCTGATAGCTTCGAAGATATTGCTACGATACTGAGGATGCGCGTGGAAGAAGAGGAGAACGAGGTTGGCACGAGCAGTGATCGGCCATATCCCTGGACTCTCGCATTGATCATCTCCTGTAAATAAAGGCATCCATCGCACCGTAACAAGATTGGTGGAAGGTGCGGGGTACAGCGGAGCGATCCAAGTCCAACGATCACGGAAGCGCTACCTCAAGAACTACGCCGAAGCCGCCGACTGGCTGGTCTACCACCGCTCTCTATGGATCCGATTGCTGACGGCGACACCACGCACTCTTCGTCTGGCGCTGCGTGGCCCCGGCACATGGTACCACGGAGCTTCTCAGGGAGGGTCGGAGAAGACGTTGACGAATGGCTGAAACACTTCAACCGTGTGAGTAAATACAACTGTTGGGATGCGGCCTCCCGGTTGTCCAACGTCGGATTGTTTCTTCAAGGGACGGCGTTGGTGTGGTTTGAAAACCACGAAGAAACAATAATGACCTGGGAAGCGTTTGAGAAAGAAATAGCGAGCTGCTTCGGGGACCCATTGATGAAGAAGAAGCGCGCTGAGCACACTTTGATGCAGCGTGCTCAAGTCCCCGGTGAAACATGCACAACGTACATTGAAGAGATCCTGAAATTATGCAAGTCTGTAGACCCACGCATGAAAGAAGACGACAAGGTAGAGCATCTTCTCAAAGGGGTTGCTGAGGATGTCTACAATTTCCTCATCGGCAAGGACACCTTGGCGTCTGTAGCGGACGTAATACAACACTGCCGCACGTTTGAGACACTGAAGGCTAGGCGCATCACTCCCAAATTTGGTAGACTTGTTAACGTCACCACCGTTGCAAGTGTCGACGTCCCTCCAACATCTCCCTGTGATCTTGCCTCAATGATCAGGCAAATCGTACGCGAAGAACTTGGACGACGTGATGCTGTCAACCCGCCGAGAGCACCTGCTATCAACACCTCCCCGCCATACGACGCAATGTGTGCTGCCGTTGATGCCACGCTATATGATGTGCCCCAATCAAGAGCACCAGAGCCCCCAACCGACAACTTACATCATCGCCGTGGTTTCCAGAACGCCTCCCGCCAACCACCTACAATGGTGTCTTCGTGGGACGATCATGGGCACATGGCGCCTCGTGGAAGGTTTGGCGACGTGCGTGAGGCCCCTGTGTGCTCTAACTGCGGTTTCCGTGGACATGTGGCTCGATTTTGTGGTCAAAGGCGTCGCCCACAGCAACGCTACTACGAGGGACCATCACCTTCTTCTCGACAAAACCGCTGGCGCGGTGGTATGCGTTCAATGTGGGACGCGTACGATGGGGATGGTTTCCAGCAAACGACCCACAGTGATACACATGTAGGACGCAATTTCCACCGGAATTTACGCAACGACTCGCCTTCCTCCGTGCGAAGCTTGACGCCCCCCACAACACGCCGGTTCTGTTCCCCATCTTCTGGTCGACGCGTCACCTCCCCGCCTCCGGGAAACTAGGTGGTGCGGCCAATGGAGGTGAGGTCGCCGAACATTTGTCACTACATCCGCCTATGCCTCCACCCGTTTTTATGACTCAAAATAGGGTCCCCGTGCTTATTGATGGACTTCCTACGATGGCTTTGATAGATACTGGAGCAGCTGTTTCAGTAATGAGTCTTAACTTCAAATTGCGGCTAGGACATAAAGTGATGTTTCGCTGGGACAGTGGTGCATCATTTCGTGCAGTGAGCGGGGAGACATTGTGCCCGATCGGTGTGTGTGTTGTTAGTGTCACTTTGGGTGACAAGGTCTTCGAGGCTGAATTCGCCGTCCTGACCAGCTCCACCCATGACATCATTTTGGGCATCGATTTTCTACGCGAGTGCGGGGCTACTGTAGATTGCGGTGCTGGCGAGATTATGCTATCGGCATTTACTGACAATCCTGGGTGTTGTCAAGGATCTATCACCGTCATTGAGGATGTTGTCTTGCCGCCCAACTCGATGAAGACCGTACGCGTTGACGCCTCTGCCTCGGACGCCGGAAAGTTTGATGTTCTTGTGGAGCCCATTCCTCTTAATTGCGCCAAGAAAAATGTGCTCATTCCACATTGTGTTCAGTCGATCAGTGATGGGCGATCGGCCTTATGGGTGTCGAACTATTCAAATGAACCTGTTATGCTACCCGGCGGAATGCGACTCGCCCGCTTCGAACAAAATGGGACTAGTTTCATTGCATCTTCAAGTGACGAGAGAGTAGATCCTATTTGTGCAACGTACCATACAGAAGCCAACTTTCTGAGTATGGTAAACAAGTCGCTAACATCAGAAAAACGTCAAGCTTTGGTCGAAGTCCTTGCGAAGCACGCTACTATATTTGACTTTGCGCAGAAAGAAGAGCAAATAAGTGTACCCGAGTGGCGTACTCGCCATGGGATTGACATAGGATCCGCTCACCCTTATCCGGCAGAAACCATACCGTGTCTCATCTGCGGAGCGCAAGGTCATTACTCAACAGGTAGAAGAGATGTTAAAGAAAAGGGTTATTCAAGAGTCGTGTAGCCCTTGGGCTGCCCCTGTGATTCTTGTCCGAAAGAAGGATGGTACATGGCGATTCTGCGTGGATTACAGACGGCTCAACTCTGTTATTAAAAAGGATGTCTACCCGCTTCCCAGGATTGATGATGTCATCGATTGTTTACATTCGGCATCGTACTTCTCATCCGTGGATTTGAGATCTGGTTATTGGCAAATACCCATGCACCCGAATGACAAAGAGAAAACGGCCTTCATAACCCCAGATGGTCTATTTGAATTCAATGTAATGCCGTTTGGCCTATGCAACGCTCCAGCCACGTTTGAGCGCTTCATGGACTCTGTGTTACGTGGACTAAAGTGGGAAGTTTGTCTTTGCTACCTGGATGACATTATAATATTTGGCCGTACATTCGATGAACACAACCATCGTCTAGACATTGTTCTCACCTGCCTTGAGAAAGCTAAGCTCACCCTGAACTCTAAGAAGTGTCACTTTGGCAGCCGCGAGACTCTCGTTCTCGGTCACCTGGTGGACAAGCATGGCGTTCGACCCGACCCCCAGAAAGTCGCAGCAGTCAGCAGCTTCAAACAACCTCAGTCGGTACGAGAGTTGCGAAGCTTTTTGGGCCTATGCTCATACTTCCGTCGCTTCGTGCCCAGGTTCGCCGACCTCGCTTACCCTTTGACGTCCCTACTCAACAAGAACGCTCCTTTTCGGTGGTCAGCGGAATGCGAGTCGTCTTTTTCGCAACTCAAGTTTGCTCTTACGTCAGGGCCCGTACTTCGCCACTATGACCCATCTGCTGCCACAGAAGTTCATACCGACGCCAGTGGTGTAGGTATTGGCGCCGTATTGGTCCAACGCCATGGAGCTGCTGAACACGTCGTTGCCTATGCCAGTCGCTGTTTAAGTAAGCCGGAGCGAAACTATACTGTCACAGAGCAGGAATGTCTCGCGGTCATATTCGCCGTGCACAAGTTTCGCCCTTATATCTATGGCCGCCGATTCTCGATTGTCACGGACCACCATTCTTTATGTTGGCTCACTGGACTACGGGACCCATCTGGTCGTCTTGCTCGTTGGGCATTACGATTGCAAGAACACGACTTTGAAGTCTTCTACAAGAGCGGTCGTCGTCATGCCGACGCTGATTGCCTTTCACGAATTCCCCTTCCGACAACCGAGTGTGACGCTGACAACTTTGATGAATATTTGGCTGTAGTGGATACTCCGTTCCCCGACCTAACAACTTTTCGAGCAGAGCAATGCAATGACAACAGTCTCGCTTCTTTCTTTATTTCTGGAACGAACGGTCAACGTGGTTTCGTCGTAAAGGATGGCGTTCTTTACAAAAAAAATTATTCCGGCGTAGGCCCTCGCCTACTTCTAGTTGTGCCTACAAGTCTTCGACAACACGTACTTCGAGCAATGCACGACGACCCAACATCTGGCCATATGGGTTTTTCTAGGACATTTTATCGCACGCAAGAACGCTTCTTCTGGCCGAAGATGCGTAAAAGTGTGACTGCATACGTTGCGAGCTGTGAGCAATGTCAACGCCACAAGCGTCCTACAACTCCGCCAGCCGGACTACTTCATCCCATAGCACCCCCGAGTTCACCATTTGACGTCTTAGGTGTCGACCTGCTCGGCCCTTTTCCGCGATCAACGAACGGCAACCGATGGATTATTGTGGGCGTTGACCACCTCACACGTTACGCCGAAACTGCGGCGATTCCTGCGGCAACGGCCACTCAAGTTTCACAGTTCATGCTGTCACACGTTATATTACGCCATAGATCCCCCCGTGTCATCATCAGTGATCGCGGGAGCAATTTGTTGCCGATGTAGTTGAAGACCTCCTTCGTCTTGCTTCGTGCCATTTTCGTCACACTACCCCGTATCACCCGCAGGCTAATGGTTTGACGGAACGAACAAATAGGACTCTCGTCAACATGATTTCCATGTATGTTGATTCTGGACACAAAACATGGGACGCGATTTTGCCATTTATAACTTTCGCCTACAACACTGCACAGCACGAAACAACGAGATACAGTCCATTTTATCTGCTCTACGCACGCCAACCCCGCACAGCTCTTGATACTATTCTTCCTTTTTCCGAGACTGATCAACCTACTCTCGCCGAAACCATTTGCCGTGCAGAAGAGGCCCGGCGCATCGCCTGTCTTCGAACTTTCGTCTCACAGAAACGCTCCAAAAACCGTTACGACAGAAGTCACCGGCACGTATGGTTTGAGAAAGGGGATTTTGTGTGGCTTTGGACGCCGCTTCGCAAGCGCGGCCTCTGCCAAAAGTTTCTGGCCAACTACACCGGTCCGTTTGTTGTCTTGGAACGTGTAAGCGATGTCACGTACGTGATATCTCAGCTGTTGTCAACTGGCCGCCGCTCAAGCAAGACCAACGTCGTTCATGTTGCCCGTTTAAAACGCTATCATCATCGCAACGGAGCCTAACTCGCCCGGTGGGCATCGTCTGCAAAGGGGGAATGGCTACGATACTGAGGATGCGCGTGGAAGAAGAGGAGAACGAGGTTGGCACGAGCAGTGATCGGCCATATCCCTGGACTCTCGCATTGATCATCTCCTGTAAATAAAGGCATCCATCGCACCGTAACAATATGTTCTGATGGTGGTGAGAGTGAAGCAAGCCTGTCTCCGTGGCGCAATTGGCAAGCGCGTTCGGCCGTTAACCGAAAGGTTGGAGGTTCGAGCCCACCCGGTGGTGGTGCGGCGCCTTTTTTTCTATGGGCTGATAGCTTTGAAGATATGTTCTGGTGGTGGTGAGAGTGGAGCAGGACTGTCTCCGTTGCGCGATTGGCTAGCGCGATCGGCTGTTAACCGAAAGGTTGGTGTTTCGAGCCCTCCCGGGAGTGGTGTGTTGTTTTTTTCTTTAGGCTGATAGCTTTGAAGATATGTTCTGATGGTGGTGAGAGCGGAGCAGGACTGTCTCCGTGGCGCAATTGGCTAGCGCGATCGGCTGCTAACCGTAAGGTTGGAGGTTCGAGCCCACCCGGTGGTGATGCGGCGCTTTTTTTTCTATGGGATGTTAGCTTTGAAGATATGTTCTGGTGGTGGTGAGAGTGGAGTAGGTATGTCTCCGTGGCGCAATTGGCTAGCGCAATCGGCTGTTAACCGAAAGGTTCGAGTTTCGAGCCCACCCCGTGGTGGTGCGGCGCTTTTTTTCTTTGAGCTGATAGCTTTGAAGATATGTTCTGACGGTGGTGAAAGATAGCAGGACTGTCTCCGTGGCACAATTGGCTAGCGCGGTCGGCTGTTAACCGAAAGATTGGAGGTTCGAGCCCTCCCGGGAATGCTGTGTTGCGTTTTTTCTTTGGGCTGATAGCTTTGAAGATATGTTCTGATGGTGCTAAGAGTTGAACAGGACTGTCTCCGTGGCGCAATTGGCTAGCGCGTGCGGCCGCTAACCGAAGGGTTGGAGGTTTGAGCCCACCCGGTGGTGGTGCGGCGCCTTTTTTTCTATGGGCTGATAGCTTTGAAGATATGTTCTGATGGTGGTGAGAGTGGAACAGGACTGTCTCCGTGGCGCAATAGGCTAGCGCGATCGGCAGTTAACTGAAAGGTTGGAGTTTCGAGCCCTCCCGGGAGTGGTGTGTTGCTTTTTTCTTGGCGCTGATAGCTTTGGAGAAATCTTCTAACGGTGGTGAGATTGGAGCACGACTGTCTGCTTGGTGCAATTGGCTAGCACGTTCGGCTGTTAACCGAAAGGTTGGAGGTTCAAGCCCACTCTGTGGTGGTGCGGCGCTTTTTTTCCTTTGGGCAGATAGCTCTGAAGAAATGTTCTGACGGTGTGAGAGTAGAGCATGACTGTCTCCGTGGCGCAATTGACTAGCGCCATCGGCTGTTAACCGAAAGGTTGGAGGTTCGAGCCCTGCTGGGAGTGGTGTGTTGCTGTTTTTTCTTTGGGCTGATAGCTTCGAAGATATGTTCTGATGGTGGTGAGAGTGAAGCAAGACTGTCTCCGTGGCGCAATTGGCAAGCGCGTTCGGCCGTTAACCGAAAGGTTGGAGCTTCGAGCCCACCCGGTGGTGATGCGGCGCTTTTTTTTCTATGGGATGATACCTTTGAAGATATGTTCTGATGGTGGTGACAGTGGAGCAGGACTGTCTCCGTGGCACGATTGGCTAGCGCGATCGTCTGTTAACCTAAAGGTTGGAGGTTCGAACCCTCCCGGTTGTGGTGCGGCGCTTTTTTTCTTTAAGCTGATAGCTTTGAAGATATGTTCTGATGGTGGTGAGAGTGGAGCACGACTGTCTCCGTGGCGCAATCGTCTAGCGCGATCGGCTGTCAACTGAAAGGTTGGAGTTTCGAGCCCTCCCGGGAGTGGTGTGTTGCTTTTTTCTTTGCTGCTGATAGCTTTTGAGAAATGTTCTAACGGTAGTGAGATTGGAGCACGACTGTCTTCGTGGTGCGATTGGCTAGCACGTTCGACTGTTAACCAAAAAATTGGAGGTTTGAACCCTCCCGGGAGTGGTGTGTTGCTTTTTTCTTTGCGCTGATAGCTTTGAAGATATGTTCTGATGGTGGTGAAAGTGGAGCACGACTGTCTCCATGGCGCAATCGGCTAGCGCGATCGGCTGTTAACCGAAAGGTTGGAGTTTCGAGCCCTCTCGTGAGTGGTGTGTTGCTTTTTTCTTTACGCTGATAGCTTTTAAGATATGTTCTGATGGTGGTAAGAGTGGAGCACGACTGTCTCCGTGGCGCGATTGGCTAGCGCGATCGTCTGGTAACCGAAAGGTTGGAGGTTCGAGCCCACCCGGTGGTGGTGCGGCGCTTTTTTTCTATGGCCTGATAGCTATGAAGATATGTTCTAATGGTGGTGAGAGTGGAACAGGACTGTCTCCGTGGCGCAATTGGCTGGCGCGATCGGCTGTTTATCGAAAGGTTGGAGTTTCGTGCCCACCCGGTGGTGGTGCGGCGCTTTTGTTTTAGGGGGGTTGATAGCTTTGAAGATATGTTCTGATGGTGGTGAGAGTGGAGCAGGACTGTCTCCGTTGCGCAATTGGCTAGCGCGATCGGCTGTTAACCGAAAGGTTGGAGGTTCGAGCCCTCCCGGGATTGATGTGTTGCTTTTTTTTCTTTCGGCTGATAGCTTTGAAGATACGTTCTGATGGTGGTTAGAGTGGAAAGGACTGTCTGCGTGGCGCAATTGGCTAGCGCGATCGGCTGTTAACCGAAAGGTTGGAGTTTCGAGCCCTCCCGGAAGTTGTGCGTTGCTTTTTCTTCGCGCTGATAGCGTTGAAGATATGTTCTGATGGTGGTGAGAGTGGAGCACGACTTTCTCCGTGGCGCGTTGGTTAGCGCGATCGTCTGTTAACCGAAAGTTTGGAGGTTCGAGCCCACCCGGTGGTGGTGCGGCGCTTTTTTCTATGGCCTGATAGCTTTGAAGATATGTTCTAATGGTGGTGAGAGTGGAACAGGACTGTCTCCGTGGCGCAATTGGCTAGCGCGATCGGCTGTTAATCGAAAGGTTGGAGTTTCAAGGCCACCCGGTGGTGGTGCGGCGCTTTTTTGGGGCTCATAGCTTTGAAGATATGTTCTGATGGTGCTGAGAGTGGAGCAGGACTGTCTCCGTGGTGCGATCGGCTAGCGCGATCGTCTGTTAACCGAAAGGTTGGAGGTTCGAGCCCACCCGGTGGTGGTGCGGCGCTTTTTTTTGGCTGATAGCTTTGAAGATATGCTCTGATGGTGGTGAGAGTGGAGCACGACTGTCTCCGTGGCGCAATTGACTAGTGCGATCGGCTGTTAACTGAAAGGTTGGAGTTTCGAGCCCTCTCGTGAGTGGTGTGTTGCTTTTTCTTTGCGCTGATAGCTTTTAAGATATGTTCTGATGGTGGTAAGAGTGGAGCACGACTGTCTCCTTGGCGCGATTGGCTAGCGCGATCGTCTGGTAAACCGAAAGGTTGGAGGTTCGAGCCCACCCGGTGGTGGTGCGGCGCTTTTTTTCTATGGCCTGATAGCTTTGAAGATATGTTCTAATGGTGGTGAGAGTGGAACAGGACTGTCTCCGTGGCGCAATTGGCTGGCGCGATCGGCTGTTATCGAAAGGTTGGAGTTTCGAGCCCACCCGGTGGTGGTGCGGCGCTTTTGTTTTAGGGGGTTGATAGCTTTGAAAGATATGTTCTGATGGTGGTGAGAGTGGAGCAGGACTGTCTCCGTTGCGCAATTGGCTAGCGCGATCGGCTGTTAACCGAAAGGTGGAGGTTCGAGCCCTCCCGGGAGTGATGTGTTGCTTTTTTTTCTTTCGGCTGATAGCTTTGAAGATACGTTATGATGGTGGTGAGAGTGGAAACGACTGTCTGCGCGGCGCAATTGCTAGCGAGATCGGCTGTTAACGAAAGGTTGGAGTTTCGAGCCTCCCGGAAGTTGTGCGTTTGCTTTTTCTGTGCGCTGATAGCTTTGAAGATATGTTCTGATGGTGGTTAGAGTGGAGGAACGACTGTTTCCGTGGCGCGTTGGTTAGCGCGATGTCTTGTAACCGAAAGTTTGGAGGTTCGAGCGCACCGGTGGTGGTGCGGCGCTTTCTTTCTATGGCCTGATAGCTTTGAAGAGTATGTTCTAATGGTGGTGAGAATGGAAACAGGACTGTCTGTGGCGCAATTGGCTATCGCGATCGCTGTTAATCGAAAGGTTGGAGTTCGAGCATACCGGGTGGTGTGCGGCGCTTTTTTGGGGTGATAGCTTTGAAGATATGTTCGATGGTGCTGAGAGTGGAGCACGATGTCTCCGTGGCGCAATTGACTAGCGCGATCGGCTGTTACCTGAAAGGTTGGAGGTTCGAGCCCTCCCGGGAGTGGTGTGTTGCTTTGTTTCTTTGGGCTGATAGCTTTGAAGATACGTTCTGATGGTGGTGAGAGTGGAGCAGGACTGTCTCCGGCGCAATTGGTAGCGCGATCGGCTGTTAACCGAAAGGTTGGAGGTTCGAGCCCATCCGTGGTGGTGCGGCACTTTTTTTCTTTGGGCTGATAGCTTTGAAGATATGTTCTGATGGTGGTGAGAGTGAAGCACGAATGTCACCATGGCCCATTGGCTAGGCGATCGGCGTTAACCGAAAGGTTGGAGGTTCAAGCCCACTCAGGTGGTGGTGCGGCGCTTTTTTTCTTTGAGGCGGATAGCTCTGAAGAAATGTTTGATGGTGGTGACAGGGAGCAGGAACTGTCCCGGCGCGATTGGCTAGCGCGATCGTCTGTTAACGCAAAAGGTGGAGGTTCGAACCCTCCCGGTTGTGGTGCGGCGCTTTTTTTCTTTAAGGTGATAGCTTGAAGATATGTTCTGATGGTGTGTGAAAGTGGAGCACGACTGTCTCCATGGCGCAATCGGCTAGCGCGATCGGCTGTTAACCGAATGGTTGAAGTTTCGAGCCCTCTCGTGAGTGGTGTGTTGCTTTTTTCTTTGCGCTGATAGCTTTTAAGATATGTTCTGATGGTGGTAAGAGTGGAGCACGACTGTCTCCGTGGCGCGATTGGCTAGCGCGATCGTCTGGTAACCGAAAGGTTGGAGGTTCGAGCCCACCCGGTGGTGGTGCGGCGCTTTTTTTCTATGGCCTGATAGCTTTGAAGATATGTTCTAATGGTGGTGAGAGTGGAACAGGACTGTCTCCGTGGCGCATTTGGCTGGCGCGATCGGCTGTTTATCGAAAGGTTGGAGTTTCGAGCCCACCCGGTGGTGGTGCGGCGCTTTTGTTTTGGGGGGGTTGATAGCTTTGAAGATATGTTCTGATGGTGGTGAGAGTGGAGCAGGACTGTCTCCGTTGCGCAATTGGCTAGCGCGATCGGCTGTTAACCGAAAGGTTGGAGGTTCGAGCCCTCCCGGGAGTGATGTGTTGCTTTTTTTTCTTTCGGCTGATAGCTTTGAAGATACGTTCTGATGGTGGTGAGAGTGGAACAGGACTGTCTGCGCGGCGCAATTGGCTAGCGCGATCGGCTGTTAACCGAAAGGTTGGAGTTTCGAGCCCTCCCGGAAGTTGTGCGTTGCTTTTTCTTTGCGCTGATAGCTTTGAAGATATGTTCTGATGGTGGTTAGAGTGGAGCACGACTGTTTCCGTGGCGCGTTGGTTAGCGCGATCGTCTGTTAACCGAAAGTTTGGAGGTTCGAGCGCACCCGGTGGTGGTGCGGCGCTTTCTTTCTATGGCCTGATAGCTTTGAAGATATGTTCTAATGGTGGTGAGAATGGAACAGGACTGTCTTCGTGGCGCAATTGGCTAGCGCGATCGGCTGTTAATCGAAAGGTTGGAGTTTCGAGCACACCGGGTGGTGGTGCGGCGCTTTTTTGGGGCTGATAGCTTTGAAGATATGTTCTGATGGTGCTGAGAGTGGAGCACGACTGTCTCCGTGGCGCAATTGACTAGCGCGATCGGCTGTTAACTGAAAGGTTGGAGGTTCGAGCCCTCCCGGGAGTGGTGTGTTGCTTTTTTTTTCTTTGGGCTGATAGCTTTGAAGATACGTTCTGATGGTGGTGAGAGTGGAGCAGGACTGTCTCCGGGGCGCAATTGGCTAGCGCGATCGGCTGTTAACCGAAAGGTTGGAGGTTCGAGCCCATCCGGTGGTGGTGCGGCACTTTTTTTCTTTGGGCTGATAGCTTTGAAGATATGTTCTGATGGTGGTGAGAGTGAAGCACGACTGTCACCATGGCCCAATTGGCTAGCGCGATCGGCTGTTAACCGAAAGGTTGGAGGTTCAAGCCCACTCGGTGGTGGTGCGGCGCTTTTTTTCCTTTGGGCGGATAGCTCTGAAGAAATGTTCTGATGGTGGTGACAGTGGAGCAGGACTGTCTCCGTGGCGCGATTGGCTAGCGCGATCGTCTGTTAACCGAAAGGTTGGAGGTTCGAACCCTCCCGGTTGTGGTGCGGCGCTTTTTTTCTTTAAGCTGATAGCTTTGAAGATATGTTCTGATGGTGGTGAAAGTGGAGCACGACTGTCTCCATGGCGCAATCGGCTAGCGCGATCGGCTGTTAACCGAAAGGTTGGAGTTTCGAGCCCTCTCGTGAGTGGTGTGTTGCTTTTTTCTTTACGCTGATAGCTTTTAAGATATGTTCTGATGGTGGTAAGAGTGGAGCACGACTGTCTCCGTGGCGCGATTGGCTAGCGCGATCGTCTGGTAACCGAAAGGTTGGAGGTTCGAGCCCACCCGGTGGTGGTGCGGCGCTTTTTTTCTATGGCCTGATAGCTTTGAAGATATGTTCTAATGGTGGTGAGAGTGGAACAGGACTGTCTCCGTGGCGCAATTGGCTGGCGCGATCGGCTGTTTATCGAAAGGTTGGAGTTTCGAGCCCACCCGGTGGTGGTGCGGCGCTTTTGTTTTAGGGGGGTTGATAGCTTTGAAGATATGTTCTGATGGTGGTGAGAGTGGAGCAGGACTGTCTCCGTTGCGCAATTGGCTAGCGCGATCGGCTGTTAACCGAAAGGTTGGAGGTTCGAGCCCTCCCGGGAGTGATGTGTTGCTTTTTTTTTCTTTCGGCTGATAGCTTTGAAGATACGTTCTGATGGTGGTTAGAGTGGAAAGGACTGTCTGCGTGGCGCAATTGGCTAGCGCGATCGGCTGTTAACCGAAAGGTTGGAGTTTCGAGCCCTCCCGGAAGTTGTGCGTTGCTTTTTCTTTGCGCTGATAGCGTTGAAGATATGTTCTGGTGGTGGTGAGAGTGGAGCACGACTGTCTCCGTGGCGCGTTGGTTAGCGCGATCGTCTGTTAACCGAAAGTTTGGAGGTTCGAGCCCACCCGGTGGTGGTGCGGCGCTTTTTTTCTATGGCCTGATAGCTTTGAAGATATGTTCTAATGGTGGTGAGAGTGGAACAGGACTGTCTCCGTGGCGCAATTGGCTAGCGCGATCGGCTGTTAATCGAAAGGTTGGAGTTTCAAGGCCACTCGGTGGTGGTGCGGCGCTTTTTTGGGGCTGATAGCTTTGAAGATATGTTCTGATGGTGCTGAGAGTGGAGCAGGACTGTCTCCGTGGTGCGATCGGCTAGCGCGATCGTCTGTTAACCGAAAAGTTGGAGGTTCGAGCCCACCCGGTGGTGGTGCGGCGCTTTTTTTTGGCTGATAGCTTTGAAGATATGCTCTGATGGTGGTGAGAGTGGAGCACGACTGTCTCCGTGGCGCAATTGACTAGTGCGATCGGCTGTTAACTGAAAGGTTGGAGGTTCGAGCCCTCCCGGGAGTGGTGTGTTGCTTTTTTTTCTTTGGGCTGATAGCTTTGAAGATACGTTCTGATGGTGGTGAGAGTGGAGCAGGACTGTCTCCGGGGCGCAATTGGCTAGCGCGATCGGCTGTTAACCGAAGGGTTGGAGGTTCGAGCCCACCCGGTGGTGGTACGGCACTTTTTTTTCTTTGGGCTGATAGCTTTGAAGATATGTTCTGATGGTGGTGAGAGTGAAGCACGACTGTCACCGTGGCCCAATTGGCTAGCGCGATCGGCTGTTAACCGAAAGGTTGGAGGTTCAAGCCCACTCGGTGGTGGTGCGGTGCTTTTTTTCCTTTGGGCGGATAGCGCTGAAGAAATGTTCTGACCGTGTGAGAGTAGAACATGACTGTCTCCGTGGCGCAATTGACTAGCGCCATCGGCTGTTAACCGAAAGGTTGGAGGTTCGAGCCCTGCCGGGAGTGGTGTGTTGCTTTTTTTTCTTTGGGCTGATAGCTTCGAAGATATGTTCTGATCGTGGTGAGAGTGAAGCAAGACTGTCTACGTGGCGCAATTGGCAAGCGCGTTCGGCCGTTAACCGAAAGGTTGGAGGTTCGAGCCCACCCGGTGGTGATGCGGCGCTTTTTTTTCTATGGGATGATAGCTTTGAAGATATGTTCTGATGGTGGTGACAGTGGAGCAGGACTGTCTCCGTGGCGCGATTGGCTAGCGCGATCGTCTGTTAACCGAAAGGTTGGAGGTTCGAACCCTCCCGGTTGTGGTGCGGCGCTTTTTTTCTTTAAGCTGATAGCTTTGAAGATATGTTCTGATGGTGGTGAAAGTGGAGCACGACTGTCTCCATGGCGCAATGGCTAGCGCGATCGGCTGTTAACCGAAAGGTTGGAGTTTCGAGCCCTCTCGTGAGTGGTGTGTTGCTTTTTCTTTGCGCTGATAGCTTTTTAAGATATGTTCTGATGGTGGTAAGAGTGGAGCACGACTGTCTCCGTGGTGCGATTGGCTAGCGCGATCGTCTGGTAACCGAAAGGTTGGAGGTTCGAGCCCACCCGGTGGTGGTGCGGCGCTTTTTTCTATGGCCTGATAGCTTTGAAGATATGTTCTAATGGTGGTGAGAGTGGAACAGGACTGTCTCCATGGCGCATTTGGCTGGCGCGATCGGCTGTTTATCGAAAGGTTGGAGTTTCGAGCCCACCCGGTGGTGGTGCGCCGCTTTTTTTGGGGGGGTTTATAGCTTGAAGATATGTTCTGATGGGGGTGAGAGTGGAGCAGGACTGTCTCCGTTGCGCAATTGGCAAGCGCGATCGGCTGTTAACCGAAAGGTTGGAGGTTCGAGCCCTCCCGGGAGTGATGTGTTGCTTTTTTTTCTTTCGGCTGATAGCTTTGAAGATACGTTCTGATGGTGGTGAGAGTGGAACAGGACTGTCTGCGTGGCGCAATTGGCTAGCGCGATCGGCTGTTAACCGAAAGGTTGGAGTTTCGAGCCCTCCCGGAAGTTGTGCGTTGCTTTTTCTTTGCGCTGATAGCTTTGAAGATATATTCTGATGGTGGTGAGAGTGGAGCACGACTGTCTCCGTGGCGCGTTGGTTAGCGCGATCGTCTGTTAACCGAAAGTTTGGAGGTTCGAGCCCACCCGGTGGTGGTGCGGCGCTTTCTTTTTATGGCCTGATAGCTTTGAAGATATGTTCTAATGGTGGTGAGAGTGGAACCAGGACTGTCTTCCGTGGCGCAATTGGCTAGCGTGATCGGCTGTTAATCGAAAGGTTGGAGTTTCGAGCCCACCCGGTGGTGGTGCGGCACTTTTTTGGGGCTGATAGCTTTGAAGATATGTTCTGATGGTGTTGAGAGTGGAGCACCACTGTCTCCGTGGCGCGATCGGCTAGCGCGATCATCTGTTAACCGAAAGGTTGGAGGTTCGAGCCCACCCGGTGGTGGTGCGGCGCTTTTTTTTGCTGATAGCTTTGAACGATATGCTCTGATGGTGGTGAGAGTGGAGCACGACTGTCTCCGTGGCGCAATTGACTAGCGATCGGCGCGTTAACTGAAGGTTGGAGGTTCGAGCCCTCCGGAGTGTGGTGTTGCTTTTTTTTTCTTTGGGCTGATAGCTTTGAAGATACGTTCTGATGGTGGGTGATAGTGGAGCAGGGACTGTCTCCTGGGCGCAATTGGCTAGCGCGATCGGCTGTTAACCGAAAGGTAGAAGGTTCGAGCCACCCGAAGTTGTGGGTTGCTTTTTCTTTGCGCTGATAGCTTTGAAGATATGTTCTGATGGTGGTGAGAGTGAAGCACGACTGTCTCCGTGGCGCGTGGTTAGCGCGATCGTCTGTTAACCGAAAGTTGGAGTTCGAGCCCACTCAGTGGTGGTGCGGCGCTTTCTTCTATGCCTGATAGCTTTGAAGAGAATGTTCTAAGGTGGTGTGAGTGGAACAGACTGTCTCCGTGGCGCAATTGGCTAGCGCGATCGGCGGTTAATCGAAGGTTGGAGTTTCGAGCCCACCCGGTGGTGGAGGGGCGCTTTTTGGGGCTGTAGCTTTGAAGTATGTTTCTGATGGTGCTGAGTGGAGCACGACTGTCCTCGTGGCGCAATGACTAGCGCGATCCGGCTGTAACTGAAAGGTTGGAGGTTCGAGCCCCCCGGGAGTGGTTGTGTTGCTTTTTTTCTTTGGTTGAAGCTTTGAAGATACTTCTGATGGGGTGAGAGTGGAGCAGGACTGTCTCCGGGGCGCAATTGGCTAGAGCGATCGGCTGTTAACCGAAAGGTTGGAGGTTCGATCCCACCCGGTGGTGGTGCGGCAGTTTTTTTTCTTTAGGCTGATAGCTTTGAAGATATGTTCTGATGGTGGTGAGCATGAAGCACGACTGTCTCCGTGGCCCGATTGGCTAGCGCGTTCAGCCGTTAACCGAAAGGTTGGAGGTTCGAGCCGTCCCGGTGGTGATGCGGCGCTTTTTTTTCTATGCGATGATAGCTTTGGAGATTATGTTCTGGTGGTGGTGAGAGTGGAGGAGGACTGTTTCCGTGGCGCAATTGCTAGCGCGATCTACTGTTAACCGAAAGGTGGAGTTTCGCGAGCCCACCCCGTGGTGGTCGGCGCTTGTTTTTTTTCTTTGGGCTGATAGCTTTGAAGATATGTTCTGATGGTGGTGAGAGTGGAGCAGGACGGTCTCCGTGGCGCAATCGGCTAGCGCGATCGGCTGTTAATCGAAAGTTTGGAGTTTCAAGCCCTCCCTGGAGTGGTGTGTTGCTTTTTTCTTTGCGCTCATAGCTTTGAAGATATGTTCTGATGGTGATGAGAGTGGAGCAGGAGTGTCTCCATGGCGCTATTGGCTAGCGCGATGGGCTAATAACCAAAAGGTTGGAGTTTCGAGCCCACCCGGTGGTGGTGCGGCGCTTTTTTTTCTTTGGGCTGATAGCTTTGAAGATATGTTCTGGTGATGGTGAGAGTGGAGCAGGACTGTTTCCGTGGCGCAATCGGCTAGCGCGATCGGCTGTTAACCGAAAGGTTGGAGGTCCGAGCCCTCCCGCGAGTGGTGTGTTGCTTTTTTTTCTTTGGGCTGATAGCTTTGAAGATAAGTTCTGATGGTGGTGAGAGTGGAACAGGACTGTCTCCGTGGCGCAATTGGCTAGCGCGTTCGGCCGTTAACCGAAAGGTTGGAGGTTCGAGCCCACACGGGAGTGGTGTGTTGCTTTTTTCTTTGCGCTGATAGCTTTGAAGATATGTTCTGGTGTGTGAAATGGAGCAGGACTGTCTCCGTGTGCGATCGGCTAGCGCGATCGTCTGTTAACCGAAAGGTTGAGGTTCGAGCCCACCCGGTGGTGGTGCGGCGCTTTTTTTTTTTTTGGCTGAAGCTTTGAAGATATGCACTGATGGTGGTGAGAGTGGAGCAGAACTGTCTCCGTGGCAATTGACTAGCGCGAATCGGCTGTTACTGAAAGGTTGGAGGTTCGAGCCCTCCCTGGAGTGGTGTGTTGCTTTTTTCTTTGGGCTGATAGCTTGAAGATACGTTCTGATGGTGGTGGAGTGGAGCACGACTGTCCCGTGGCCCCAATTGTCTAGCGCGATCGGCTGTTAACCGAAAGGTTGGAGGTTCAAGCCCACACGGTTGTGGTGCGGTGCTTTTTTTCCTTTGGGCGGATAGCTCTGAAGAAATGTTCTGACCGTGTGAGAGTAGAGCATGACTGTCTCCGTGGCGCAAATTGTTTAGCGCCATCGGCTGTTAACCGAAAGGTTGGAGGTTCGAAC
>NW_023608898.1:10000-27072 GCF_013339725.1 Rhipicephalus microplus | reverse complement strand
TATCGTAGTTCCCGACTTGTAATGTTGAAAAACACTACATCTCACTAAGTGACATTGTTTATTGCGGTTTTACGACGGCTGATATGTCAACCTAACCTAACATTCGCACTTGTATCTAAAGACGCTCAATTACACTGTTTCGTTCACAATTACGATATTTGCTTGACCTCACAGTTTCTCACCAACTTATTACAGTACAGAACGCTGTATCTCGCTAGATGACATCGTTCTTTAAGGTTTCACGATACTTGCATGCGCTTTACCGAGAATGTCACAACATAGCACTTTCGCACTTGTAACGGTACAACACGCAGTATTTGGCTTGTTCATGCCGTTTTGTGTGCTTTCACAACATTTCACCTATCGCAGTTTAATACTCGCTATAAAACAACACTATCTCGTTAGATGACGTCGTTTTTGGTGGTTTCACGACGCTACCTAGCTTAAACTAACATAACTCAACCTAACATAACCTTCGCACTTCTATCGTTAGAAAACGTTTTACTCGCTACTTTACATTGCTTTCTACAACATTACGACGGTTTCAAGCGCTTTCACAATAGATATCGCAGTTCCCGACTTTTAATGGTGAAAAACACTGCATCTCACTAAGTGACATTGTTTAATGCGGTTTTACGACGGTTCATATCTTAACCTAACCTAACATTCGCACTTGTATCTAAAAACGCTCATATTACACTGTTTCGTTCACAATTACGATATTTGCATACCCTCACAGTTTTTCACCAACTTATTGCAGTACAGAACGCTGTATCTCGCTAAATGACATTGTTCTTTAAGGTTTCACGATGCTTGCATGCGCTTAACGAGAATATCACAATATAGCAGTTTCGCACTTGTAACGGTAGAACACGCAGTATTTGGCTTGTTCATGCCGTTTTGTGTGCTTTCACAACATTTCACCTATCGCAGTTTAATACTCGCATATAAAACAACACTATCTCGTTAGATGACGTCGTTTTTGGTAGTTTCACGACGCTACCTAGCTTAAACTAACCTAACCTAACCTAAACCTTCGCACTTCTATCGTTAGAAAACGTTTTACTCGCACTTTACAATGTTTTCTACAACATTACGACGGTTTCATGCGCTTTCACATTAGATATCGTAGTTCCCGACTTGTAATGTTGAAAAACACTACATCTCACTAAGTGACATTGTTTAATGCGGTTTTACGACGGTTGATATGTCAACCTAACCTAAAATTCGCACTTGTATCTAAAGACGCTCAATTACACTGTTTCATCGTGGTTAACAGCGCGAAACACCCGGACAGGAGCGATAGAAGGACACGGTACAGCGCTGACTTTCAACTGAAATTTTTATTGAAACACGAGAATATATAGATAGACAGAACAAAGACCTCGTGACCAAACCAGCCCCCTCAATCGATAAAATTATACACGGCGACAAGGCTTTGTCATGTGCACGCAATCTTGCCACAAAAATAACACATACTTCAAACTATAAGATTCCAATGTCGCCAAGAAAACCGGGCATGAGCAGACGAATGAACTTTAGCCACTATCTAACAAAGATAATTCATTACCAAGTAAGGCGATAGACGGCTGGCTAACGCATTGAGACCCTTTCTTATTTATAAAAATGCCTCCATAATTTCTCTTGAAAGCTTGTCTGGGTGCTTGAAGAGTACTTTTGTTTTTTCAAAAAGTGGGTGGCATCCACATTCGCGGCAATGCAAAGACAAATGTGAATGCGCAAATCCTTTCAAGGAACTGTGGTGTTCCCTTAGCCGTATATTGACACAACGCCCGGTCTGACCAATGTACTCTCGCCCGCATGAAAATGGGGTTGAGTACACGACATTCTGCATGCACGGGAGAAACTTCATAGTATGTTTGATACTACACTGCTGATAAATTCCAGTCTTCCTGCCTTCTATGCGAGTGTTTACTGCCTGGCAAAGTCCCTTAAGCTTCGTTCTGCTTGAAAACCCAACGTTTAATCTGAACTTAGATGCTACTTTCTTTAATCTGTGCGAAAAAGAATGAACATATGGAATGTAGACAGAACGGCTAAAATCTTTTTCTTTCACTCGGGAGGACTGGCTTGACCTCACAGTTTCTCACCAATTATTACTGTACAGAACGCTGTATCTCGCTAAATGACATCGTTCTTTAAGGTTTCACGATACTTGCATGCGCCTTTACCGAGAATGTCACAACATAGCAGTTTCGCACTTGTAACGGTACATACACGCGAGTCCTTTGGGCTTGTTCATGCCGTTTTGTGTGCTTTCCACAAAATTTACCTATCGCAGTTTCGTACTCCGCAATAAAACAACACTATCCTCGTTAGATGACGTCGTTTTTGGTGGTTTCACGACGCTACCTAGCTTAAACTAACATAACTCAACCTAACATAACCTTCGCACTTCTATCGTTAGAAAACGTTTTACTCGCTACTTTACATTGCTTTCTACAACATTACGACGGTTTCAAGCGCTTTCACATTAGATATCGCAGTTCCCAACTTGTAAAGGTGAAAACACTGGCATCTCACTAAGTGACATTGTTTATTGCGGTTTTACGACGGTTCATACCTTAACCTAACGTAACCTAACCTAACCTAACCCAACCTAACCTAACATAACCTAACCTAACCTAACCTAACCTAACCAAACCTAACCTAACGTAACCTAACCTAACCTAACCTAACCTAACCTAACGACGTTTGCAAGCGCTTTCACATTAGATATCGCAGTTCCCAACTTGTAATGGTGAAAAACACTGCATCTCACTAAGTGACATTGTTTAATGCGGTTTTACGACGGTTCATATCTTAACCTAACCTAACATTCGTACTTGTATTGAAAAACGCTCTATTACACTGTTTCGTTCACAATTACGATATTTGCATAACCTCACAGTTTTTCACCAACTTATTGCAGTACAGAACGCTGTATCTCGCTAAATGACATTGTTCTTTAAGGTTTCACGATGCTTGCATGCGCTTTAACGAGAATATCACAATATAGCAGTTTCGCACTTGTAACGGTAGAACACGCAGTATTTGGCTTGTTCATGCCGTTTTGTGTGCATTTCACAACATTTCACCTATCGCAGTTTAATACTCGCTATAAAACAACACTATCTCGTTAGATGACGTCGTTTTTGGTAGTTTCACGACGCTACCTAGCTTAAACTAACCTAACCTAACCTAACCTTCGCACTTCTATCGTTAGAAAACGTTTTACTCGCAACTTTACAATGTTTTCTACAAGATTACGACGGTTTCATGCGCTTTCACATTAGATATCGTAGTTCCCGACTTGTAATGTTGAAAAACACTACATCTCACTAAGTGACATTGTTTAATGCGGTTTTACGACGGTTGATATGTCAACCTAACCTAACATTCGCACTTGTATCTAAAGACGCTCAATTACACTGTTTCGTTCACAATTACGATATTTGCTTGACCTCACAGTTTCTCACCAACTTATTACAGTACAGAACGCTGTATCTCGCTAAATGACATCGTTCTTTAAGGTTTCACGATACTTGCATGCGCTTTACCGAGAATGTCACAACATAGCAGTTTCGCACTTGTAACGGTACAACACGCAGTATTTGGCTTGTTCATGCCGTTTTGTGTGCTTTCACAACATTTTACCTATCGCAGTTTCGTACTCGCAATAAAACAACACTATCTCGTTAGATGACGTCGTTTTTGGTGGTTTCACGACGCTACCTAGCTTAAACTAACATAACTCAACCTAACATAACCTTCGCACTTCTATCGTTAGAAAACGTTTTACTCGCTACTTTACATTGCTTTCTACAACATTACGACGGTTTCAAGCGCTTTCACATTAGATATCGCAGTTCCCAACTTGTAAAGGTGAAAAACACTGCATCTCACTAAGTGACATTGTTTATTGCGGTTTTACGACGGTTCATACCTTAACCTAACGTAACCTAACCTAACCTAACCCAACCTAACCTAACATAACCTAACCTACCTAACCTAACCTAACCAAACCTAACCTAACGTAACCTAACCTAACCTAACCTAACCTAACCTAACCTAACGACGTTTGCAAGCGCTTTCACATTAGATATCGCAGTTCCCGACTTGTAATGGTGAAAAACACTGCATCTCACTAAGTGACATTGTTTAATGCGGTTTTACGACGGTTCATATCTTAACCTAACCTAACATTCGTACTTGTATTGAAAAACGCTCTATTACACTGTTTCGTTCACAATTACGATATTTGCATAACCTCACAGTTTTTCACCAACTTATTGCAGTACAGAACGCTGTATCTCGCTAAATGACATTGTTCTTTAAGGTTTCACGATGCTTGCATGCGCTTTAACGAGAATATCACAATATAGCAGTTTCGCACTTGTAACGGTAGAACACGCAGTATTTGGCTTGTTCATGCCGTTTTGTGTGCTTTCACAACATTTCACCTATCGCAGTTTAATACTCGCTATAAAACAACACTATCTCGTTAGATGACGTCGTTTTTGGTAGTTTCACGACGCTACCTAGCTTAAACTAACCTAACCTAACCTAACCTTCGCACTTCTATCGTTAGAAAACGTTTTACTCGCCACTTTACAATGTTTTCTACAAGATTACGACGGTTTCATGCGCTTTCACATTAGATATCGTAGTTCCCGACTTGTAATGTTGAAAAACACTACATCTCACTAAGTGACATTGTTTAATGCGGTTTTACGACGGTTGATATGTCAACCTAACCTAACATTCGCACTTGTATCTAAAGACGCTCAATTACACTGTTTCGTTCACAATTACGATATTTGCTTGACCTCACAGTTTCTCACCAACTTATTACAGTACAGAACGCTGTATCTCGCTAAATGACATCGTTCTTTAAGGTTTCACGATACTTGCATGCGCTTTACCGAGAATGTCACAACATAGCAGTTTCGCACTTGTAACGGTACAACACGCAGTATTTGGCTTGTTCATGCCGTTTTGTGTGCTTTCACAACATTTTACCTATCGCAGTTTCGTACTCGCAATAAAACAACACTATCTCGTTAGATGACGTCGTTTTTGGTGGTTTCACGACGCTACCTAGCTTAAACTAACATAACTCAACCTAACATAACCTTCGCACTTCTATCGTTAGAAAACGTTTTACTCGCTACTTTACATTGCTTTCTACAACATTACGACGGTTTCAAGCGCTTTCACATTAGATATCGCAGTTCCCAACTTGTAAAGGTGAAAAACACTGCATCTCACTAAGTGACATTGTTTATTGCGGTTTTACGACGGTTCATACCTTAACCTAACGTAACCTAACCTAACCTAACCCAACCTAACCTAACATAACCTAACCTAACCTAACCTAACCTAACCAAACCTAACCTAACGTAACCTAACCTAACCTAACCTAACCTAACCTAACGACGTTTGCAAGCGCTTTCACATTAGATATCGCAGTTCCCAACTTGTAATGGTGAAAAACACTGCATCTCACTAAGTGACATTGTTTAATGCGGTTTTACGACGGTTCATATCTTAACCTAACCTAACATTCGTACTTGTATTGAAAAACGCTCTATTACACTGTTTCGTTCACAATTACGATATTTGCATAACCTCACAGTTTTTCACCAACTTATTGCAGTACAGAACGCTGTATCTCGCTAAATGACATCGTTCTTTAAGGTTTCACGATAGCTTGCATGCGCTTTAACGAGAATATCACAACATAGCAGTTTCGCACTTGTAACGGTACAACACGCAGTATTTGGCTTGTTCATGCCGTTTTGTGTGCTTTCACAACATTTTACCTATCGCAGTTTCGTACTCGCAATAAAACAACACTATCTCGTTAGATGACGTCGTTTTTGGTGGTTTCACGACGCTACCTAGCTTAAACTAACATAACTCAACCTAACATAACCTTCGCACTTCTATCGTTAGAAAACGTTTTACTCGCTACTTTACATTGCTTTCTACAACATTACGACGGTTTCAAGCGCTTTCACATTAGATATCGCAGTTCCCAACTTGTAAAGGTGAAAAACACTGCATCTCACTAAGTGACATTGTTTATTGCGGTTTTACGACGGTTCATACCTTAACCTAACGTAACCTAACCTAACCTAACCCAACCTAACCTAACATAACCTAACCTAACCTAACCTAACCTAACCAAACCTAACCTAACGTAACCTAACCTAACCTAACCTAACCTAACCTAACGACGTTTGCAAGCGCTTTCACATTAGATATCGCAGTTCCCGACTTGTAATGGTGAAAAACACTGCATCTCACTAAGTGACATTGTTTAATGCGGTTTTACGACGGTTCATATCTTAACCTAACCTAACATTCGTACTTGTATTGAAAAACGCTCTATTACACTGTTTCGTTCACAATTACGATATTTGCATAACCTCACAGTTTTTCACCAACTTATTGCAGTACAGAACGCTGTATCTCGCTAAATGACATCGTTCTTTAAGGTTTCACGATGCTTGCATGCGCTTTAACGAGAATATCACAATATAGCAGTTTCGCACTTGTAACGGTAGAACACGCAGTATTTGGCTTGTTCATGCCGTTTTGTGTGCTTTCACAACATTTCACCTATCGCAGTTTAATACTCGCAATAAAACAACACTATCTCGTTAGATGACGTCGTTTTTGGTAGTTTCACGACGCTACCTAGCTTAAACTAACCTAACCTAACCTAACCTTCGCACTTCTATCGTTAGAAAACGTTTTACTCGCCACTTTACAATGTTTTCTACAAGATTACGACGGTTTCATGCGCTTTCACATTAGATATCGTAGTTCCCGACTTGTAATGTTGAAAAACACTACATCTCACTAAGTGACATTGTTTAATGCGGTTTTACGACGGTTGATATGTCAACCTAACCTAACATTCGCACTTGTATCTAAAGACGCTCAATTACACTGTTTCGTTCACAATTACGATATTTGCTTGACCTCACAGTTTCTCACCAACTTATTACAGTACAGAACGCTGTATCTCGCTAAATGACATCGTTCTTTAAGGTTTCACGATACTTGCATGCGCTTTACCGAGAATGTCACAACATAGCAGTTTCGCACTTGTAACGGTACAACACGCAGTATTTGGCTTGTTCATGCCGTTTTGTGTGCTTTCACAACATTTTACCTATCGCAGTTTAGTACTCGCAATAAAACAACACTATCTCGTTAGATGACGTCGTTTTTGGTAGTTTCACGACGCTACCTAGCTTAAACTAACCTAACCTAACCTAACCTTCGCACTTCTATCGTTAGAAAACGTTTTACTCGCCACTTTACAATGTTTTCTACAAGATTACGACGGTTTCATGCGCTTTCACATTAGATATCGTAGTTCCCGACTTGTAATGTTGAAAAACACTACATCTCACTAAGTGACATTGTTTAATGCGGTTTTACGACGGTTGATATGTCAACCTAACCTAACATTCGCACTTGTATCTAAAGACGCTCAATTACACTGTTTCGTTCACAATTACGATATTTGCTTGACCTCACAGTTTCTCACCAACTTATTACAGTACAGAACGCTGTATCTCGCTAAATGACATCGTTCTTTAAGGTTTCACGATACTTGCATGCGCTTTACCGAGAATGTCACAACATAGCACGTTTCGCACTTGTAACGGTACAACACGCAGTATTTGGCTTGTTCATGCCGTTTTGTGTGCTTTCACAACATTTTACCTATCGCAGTTTCGTACTCGCAATAAAACAACACTATCTCGTTAGATGACGTCGTTTTTGGTGGTTTCACGACGCTACCTAGCTTAAACTAACATAACTCAACCTAACATAACCTTCGCACTTCTATCGTTAGAAAACGTTTTACTCGCTACTTTACATTGCTTTCTACAACATTACGACGGTTTCAAGCGCTTTCACATTAGATATCGCAGTTCCCGACTTGTAATGGTGAAAACACTGCATCTCACTAAGTGACATTGTTTATTGCGGTTTTACGACGGTTCATACCTTAACCTAACGTACCTAACCTAACCTAACCTAACCTAACAACAACCTAACATAAACCTAACCTAACCAACCTAACCAAACCTAACCTAACGTAACCTAACCTAACCTAACCTAACCTAACGACGTGTAAGGGGATCTGCTATAGTAAAAATATGCGAAGATTATGGTTACACTATACTAAATGATGGTTCTCCGACGTTTCTACGGGGGCATAACTATGCAGCATACTAGACATCACTGTGTGCTCCTCTGATTAGCGGCTGGAGCAGACTGGACTGCAGACGCTGATACAAGAGGAAGTGACCACTTGCCAGTAATAATATATCACCCAAAGTTGAAGAAAACGAGAAATAACCGCACAACAAACTATTAAGAATTGGGCAATCTTTCGAGCACTACAGAGACAAAATCTTGAACTTTGTTCGAACGCAGAAACGTATGCATCGAAGATAAAAAATTTCTAACAATAGCAACTCGTGCAGTACTCATTCCAGATGGGTATTCGGGTGTTGACGCTGAGTATGAGAGGTTTCGGGCAATACGACGCCGATCTGAAAGAAGATATTGCAGGTCGGGCAATTTAGAAGATTTCAAGGTTGCACAGAAAGTACATTCTGCAATGCATAACCAACTGCAGAAGCTTTCAACCAAAAGGTGGCAAGATTTATGTGCCTCACTTTCTCCATTCATCGTGGTTAACAGCGCGAAACACCCGGACAGGAGGATAGAAGGACACGGTACAGCGCTGACTTTCAACTGAAATTTTTATTGAAAACACGAGAATATATATAGACAGAACAGAAGACCTCGTGACCAAACCAGCCCCCTCAATCGATAAAATTATACACGGCGACAAGGCTTTGTCATGTGCACGCAATCTTGCCACAAAAATAACACATACTTCAAACTATAAGATTCCAATGTCGCCAAGAAAACCGGGCATGAGCAGACGAATGAACTTTAGCCACTATCTAACAAAGATAATTCATTACCAAGTAAGGCGATAGACGGCTGGCTAACGCATTGAGACCCTTTCTTATTTATAAAAAATGCCTCCATAATTTCTCTTGAAAGCTTGTCTGGGTGCTTGAAGAGTACTTTTGTTTTTTCAAAAAGTGGGTGGCATCCACATTCGCGGCAATGCAAAGACAAATGTGAATGCGCAAATCCTTTCAAGGAACTGTGGTGTTCCCTTAGCCGTATATTGACACAACGCCCGGTCTGACCAATGTACTCTCGCCCGCATGAAAATGGGGTTGAGTACACGACATTCTGCATGCACGGGAGAAACTTCATAGTATGTTTGATACTACACTGCTGATAAATTCCAGTCTTCCTGCCTTCTATGCGAGAGTTTACTGCCTGGCAAAGTCCCTTAAGCTTCGTTCTGCTTGAAAACCCAACGTTTAATCTGAACTTAGATGCTACTTTCTTTAATCTGTGCGAAAAAGAATGAACATATGGAATGTAGACAGAACGGCTAAAATCTTTTTCTTTCACTCGGGAGGACTGCCCCTTGACCTCACGCAGCAGCTTATCGCAAGTCGTTGAAATGATAGAGTGAGGAAAGCCTGCATCACGCAGCCTCGCCACCTGATAGTTAACGCTGTCAAGCATACGATGGGGACAACTCTTATTGAGGGCGGACCTTATAGCGGAAGTGGCTATACCTCGTTTAATCAATTTCGAGTGCCCTGATCTGAAATCAAGAAGAGACTTCTTTGACCTCGGTTGATAGGTCCAACACACATGTTCCGCTTTGAAAGACAGTCTAAGGTCTAAGAACTGCAACTCCTCCTTTTCAGGAACCTCAATAGTAAACCTAAGACCTTGTCCCTGTTCATTAAACAACTTTACGACGTCCACAATCGATCTTTGGAAATTTAGCCTATTGACGAAAACCAAATAGTCATCCACAAAGCGGAAAATTCTCAAAGCTAATTCACCAGGTTATCATTTATTTTGCGGTCAACGAAACTTAAAAAGATGCTGCTTAGTACTGGCGCTACGCAGGAACCTATGCACACTCCTGCCCTTTGGATAACTGTCCTTCCTTGCCACTGAACGATCGTGGACTTCAAGTAAAACTCCAAAAGCTCTAGGAAGCTAGCAACCGGTATTTTGCAACTTTCGACGAAGCCTAACTCATTCATTTGTCCCTCGATGGTCTGTTGCACGAATTTCAATAACTGTACATGAGGCAGGGAATAATAAAGATCTTCTATGTCTATGCTGAATCCAAAGCAACCGCCAGGGTTATTATTCTGCAGAACTTGAACTACGCAGTTAGAACTGGCGACTTCGAAAGGGTCCTCCAGCTTAAGCTGTGCGAGATTAGTCTGCAAGTACCCTGAAATAACATTTAACCATGACCTTCTTTCCGAGACGATGGTCCTGAAAGGATAGTTCTGCTTATGCGTCTTTACACTGAAGAAGGCCTGCAGAAGGAGCCCTTTTTCTCGCTTGACTTCGTTTGCTACTTTCGTTAATCCAACCTCATTCATCAAAGCCAAAGCACGTGATTTAATCTTAGAGGGATCAACGGAAACTTCGCGAAAATTCTTATCCATTGCTGTGGTTGCTTTTTCCAAATACAAGTTTTCCGGAATAATAACAAAATGTCCTTCTTTGTCAGCCTCTAGAATGCGCAAATTACTATTCGCACAGAAATCAATCAGAGGTCCTAACCTTCTCGAACACCTAGAATCCTTCGACGGTTTCAACAACACATCGACGCACTCAGACACACACCTTAGTCTGTCCTCCTCCTCAGCTCGGTGAGCCACTGTCCTGGCTAAGACGACCTTATCCAGCTGTTTCAGACGCGGCTCGAGACAGAATTTGGGCCCTAGTTGAAGGACCTGTAGAAACTTGTCTGGTACTACTTGGTCCCCGATAATGGTCACATTCCCTGTTCCTTTCACTTCTTTCTTCTTAGGTAGCGAAGGTCGAACTTGACTCCATAAGAACTCCGTAGCGTGGTAGGACACTTTAGTCCACTCCTTCAGGAGAAGCCGTCTTCGCGTTTCGGAAGCCTCTTTCGCACAGGCTAAACGCAAAAGATCCTTGTACACCCTACTGTTACCATCCGCAACGTCGTTAAATTGGGTAGTTTCACGAGCACTAGCTAAACAAACTAACCGAACCACACGACTTCCGAGAAACGTTTACTCGCCTTTAAGTTTTCACAAGTTACCGGTTCATGCGCGTCACAAGAATAGCCCACTTGATTTGAAAAGACATGTCACTAAGTGACATGAATGCGGTTGTACTGATATGAATAACGAAAATTCGCATGATCTAAAGACGCTCATTTACATTCATCGTGGTTAACAGCGCGAAACACCCGGACAGGAGCGATAGAAGGACACGGTACAGCGCTGACTTTCAACTGAAATTTTTATTGAAAACACGAGAATATATATATAGACAGAACAGAAGACCTCGTGACCAAACCAGCCCCCTCAATCGATAAAATTATACACGGCGACAAGGCTTTGTCATGTGCACGCAATCTTGCCACAAAAATAACACATACTTCAAACTATAAGATTCCAATGTCGCCAAGAAAACCGGGCATGAGCAGACGAATGAACTTTAGCCACTATCTAACAAAGATAATTCATTACCAAGTAAGGCGATAGACGGCTGGCTAACGCATTGAGACCCTTTCTTATTTATAAAAAATGCCTCCATAATTTCTCTTGAAAGCTTGTCTGGGTGCTTGAAGAGTACTTTTGTTTTTTCAAAAAGTGGGTGGCATCCACATTCGCGGCAATGCAAAGACAAATGTGAATGCGCAAATCCTTTCAAGGAACTGTGGTGTTCCCTTAGCCGTATATTGACACAACGCCCGGTCTGACCAATGTACTCTCGCCCGCATGAAAATGGGGTTGAGTACACGACATTCTGCATGCACGGGAGAAACTTCATAGTATGTTTGATACTACACTGCTGATAAATTCCAGTCTTCCTGCCTTCTATGCGAGTGTTTACTGCCTGGCAAAGTCCCTTAAGCTTCGTTCTGCTTGAAAACCCAACGTTTAATCTGAACTTAGATGCTACTTTCTTTAATCTGTGCGAAAAAGAATGAACATATGGAATGTAGACAGAACGGCTAAAATCTTTTTCTTTCACTCGGGAGGACTGCCCCTTGACCTCACGCAGCAGCTTATCGCAAGTCGTAGAAATGATAGAGTGAGGAAAGCCTGCATCACGCAGCCTCGCCACCTGATAGTTAACGCTGTCAAGCATACGATGGGGACAACTCTTATTGAGGGCGGACCTTATAGCGGAAGTGGCTATACCTCGTTTAATCAATTTCGAGTGCCCTGATCTGAAATCAAGAAGGTCCGCCCTCAATAAGAGTTGTCCCCATCGTATGCTTGACAGCGTTAACTATCAGGTGGCGAGGCTGCGTGATGCAGGCTTTCCTCACTCTATCATTTCTACGACTTGCGATAAGCTGCTGCGTGAGGTCAAGGGGCAGTCCTCCCGAGTGAAAGAAAAAGATTTTAGCCGTTCTGTCTACATTCCATATGTTCATTCTTTTTCGCACAGATTAAAGAAAGTAGCATCTAAGTTCAGATTAAACGTTGGGTTTTCAAGCAGAACGAAGCTTAAGGGACTTTGCCAGGCAGTAAACACTCGCATAGAAGGCAGGAAGACTGGAATTTATCAGCAGTGTAGTATCAAACATACTATGAAGTTTCTCCCGTGCATGCAGAATGTCGTGTACTCAACCCCATTTTCATGCGGGCGAGAGTACATTGGTCAGACCGGGCGTTGTGTCAATATACGGCTAAGGGAACACCACAGTTCCTTGAAAGGATTTGCGCATTCACATTTGTCTTTGCATTGCCGCGAATGTGGATGCCACCCACTTTTTGAAAAAACAAAAGTACTCTTCAAGCACCCAGACAAGCTTTCAAGAGAAATTATGGAGGCATTTTTTATAAATAAGAAAGGGTCTCAATGCGTTAGCCAGCCGTCTATCGCCTTACTTGGTAATGAATTATCTTTGTTAGATAGTGGCTAAAGTTCATTCGTCTGCTCATGCCCGGTTTTCTTGGCGACATTGGAATCTTATAGTTTGAAGTATGTGTTATTTTTGTGGCAAGATTGCGTGCACATGACAAAGCCTTGTCGCCGTGTATAATTTTATCGATTGAGGGGGCTGGTTTGGTCACGAGGTCTTCTGTTCTGTCTATATATATATTCTCGTGTTTTCAATAAAAATTTCAGTTGAAAGTCAGCGCTGTACCGTGTCCTTCTATCGCTCCTGACCGGGTGTTTCGCGCTGTTAACCACGATGAATGCTCACCAACTAGCCCAGTTTTCCATCTTGCTCAACGTTATTTCTAGTACAAAGGGCTCTTTTCCATGTTCTAATGACTTCTTGACTAATCCCGGCTTTTTGACGTCGATGATAGCCGTTTACGTGTGCAAAGCAAGAGTAGCGTCTTGGTATGCCAGGAAGTCGCTATGCCCTCCCGACCTGCAGTCTTTGTGTGGGTGGATGACTCCGTCTGAGGGACACGCTCGGAGGATGTGCCGCATTTTACGCGCGGAGTGGTGGCAACACGTGAGGGTGTACAAGGATCTTTTGCGTTTAGCCTGTGCGAAAGAGGCTTCCGAAGCGCGAAGACGGCTTCTCCTGAAGGAGTGGACTAAAGTGTCCTACCACGCTACGGAGTTCTTATGGAGTCAAGTTCGACCTTCGCTACCTAAGAAGAAAGAAGTGAAAGGAACAGGGAATGTGACCATTATCGGGGACCAAGTAGTACCAGACAAGTTTCTACAGGTCCTTCAACTAGGGCCCAAATTCTGTCTTGAGCCGCGTCTGAAACAGCTGGATAAGGTCGTCTTAGCCAGGACAGTGGCTCACCGAGCTGAGGAGGAAGACAGACTAAGGTGTGTGTCTGAGTGCGTCGATGTGTTGTTGAAACCGTCGAAGGATTCTAGGTGTTCGAGAAGGTTAGGACCTCTGATTGATTTCTGTGCGGATAGTAATTTGCGCATTCTAGAGTCTGACAAAGAAGGACATTTTGTTATTATTCCGGAAAACTTGTATTTGGAAAAAGCAACCACAGCAATGGATAAGAATTTTCGCGAAGTTTCCGTTGATCCCTCTAAGATTAAATCACGTGCTTTAGCTTTGATGAATGAGGTTGGATTAACGAAAGTAGCAAACGAAGTCAAGCGAGAAAAAGGGCTCCTTCTGCAGGCCTTCTTCAGTGTAAAGACGCATAAGCAGAACTATCCTTTCAGGACCATCGTCTCGGAAAGAAGGTCATGGTTAAATGTTATTTCAGGGTACTTGCAGACTAATCTCGCACAGCTTAAGCTGGAGGACCCTTTCGAAGTCGCCAGTTCTAACTGCGTAGTTCAAGTTCTGCAGAATAATAACCCTGGCGGTTGCTTTGGATTCAGCATAGACATAGAAGATCTTTATTATTCCCTGCCTCATGTACAGTTATTGAAATTCGTGCAACAGACCATCGAGGGACAAATGAATGAGTTAGGCTTCGTCGAAAGTTGCAAAATACCGGTTGCTAGCTTCCTAGAGCTTTTGGGGTTTTACTTGAAGTCCACGATCGTTCAGTGGCAAGGAAGGACAGTTATCCAAAGGGCAGGAGTGTGCATAGGTTCCTGCGTAGCGCCAGTACTAAGCAGCATCTTTTTAAGTTTCGTTGACCGCAAAATAAATGATAACCTAGGTGAATTAGCTTTGAGAATTTTCCGCTTTGTGGATGACTATTTGGTTTTCGTCAATAGGCTAAATTTCCAAAGATCGATTGTGGACGTCGTAAAGTTGTTTAATGAACAGGGACAAGGTCTTAGGTTTACTATTGAGGTTCCTGAAAAGGAGGAGTTGCAGTTCTTAGACCTTAGACTGTCTTTCAAAGCGGAACATGTGTGTTGGACCTATCAACCGAGGTCAAAGAAGTCTCTTCTTGATTTCAGATCAGGGCACTCGAAATTGATTAAACGAGGTATAGCCACTTCCGCTATAAGGTCCGCCCTCAATAAGAGTTGTCCCCATCGTATGCTTGACAGCGTTAACTATCAGGTGGCGAGGCTGCGTGATGCAGGCTTTCCTCACTCTATCATTTCTACGACTTGCGATAAGCTGCTGCGTGAGGTCAAGGGGCAGTCCTCCCGAGTGAAAGAAAAAGATTTTAGCCGTTCTGTCTACATTCCATATGTTCATTCTTTTTCGCACAGATTAAAGAAAGTAGCATCTAAGTTCAGATTAAACGTTGGGTTTTCAAGCAGAACGAAGCTTAAGGGACTTTGCCAGGCAGTAAACACTCGCATAGAAGGCAGGAAGACTGGAATTTATCAGCAGTGTAGTATCAAACATACTATGAAGTTTCTCCCGTGCATGCAGAATGTCGTGTACTCAACCCCATTTTCATGCGGGCGAGAGTACATTGGTCAGACCGGGCGTTGTGTCAATATACGGCTAAGGGAACACCACAGTTCCTTGAAAGGATTTGCGCATTCACATTTGTCTTTGCATTGCCGCGAATGTGGATGCCACCCACTTTTTGAAAAAACAAAAGTACTCTTCAAGCACCCAGACAAGCTTTCAAGAGAAATTATGGAGGCATTTTTTATAAATAAGAAAGGGTCTCAATGCGTTAGCCAGCCGTCTATCGCCTTACTTGGTAATGAATTATCTTTGTTAGATAGTGGCTAAAGTTCATTCGTCTGCTCATGCCCGGTTTTCTTGGCGACATTGGAATCTTATAGTTTGAAGTATGTGTTATTTTTGTGGCAAGATTGCGTGCACATGACAAAGCCTTGTCGCCGTGTATAATTTTATCGATTGAGGGGGCTGGTTTGGTCACGAGGTCTTCTATTCTGTCTATATATATATTCTCGTGTTTTCAATAAAAATTTCAGTTGAAAGTCAGCGCTGTACCGTGTCCTTCTATCGCTCCTGTCCGGGTGTTTCGCGCTGTTAACCACGATGAATGCTCACCAACTAGCCCAGTTTTTCCATCTTACACTGTTTCGTTCACAATTACGATATTTGCTTGACCTCACAGTTTCTCACCAACTTATTACTGTACAGAACGCTGTATCTCGCTAAATGACATCGTTCTTTAAGGTTTCACGATACTTGCATGCGCTTTACCGAGAATGTCACAACATAGCAGTTTCGCAATTGTAACAGTACAACACGCAGTATTTGGCTTGTTCATGCCGTTTTGTGTGCTTTCACAACATTTTACCTATCGCAGTTTCGTACTCGCAATAAAACAACACTATCTCGTTAGATGACGTCGTTTTTGGTGGTTTCACGACGCTACCTAGCTTAAACTAACATAACTCAACCTAACATAACCTTCGCACTTCTATCGTTAGAAAACGTTTTACTCGCTACTTTACATTGCTTTCTACAACATTACGACGTTTGCAAGCGCTTTCACATTAGATATCGCAGTTCCCAACTTGTAATGGTGAAAAACACTGCATCTCACTAAGTGACATTGTTTAATGCGGTTTTACGACGGTTCATATCTTAACCTAACCTAACATTCGTACTTGTATTGAAAAGCGCTCTATTACACTGTTTCGTTCACAATTACGATATTTGCATAACCTCACAGTTTTTCACCAACTTATTGCAGTACAGAACGCTGTATCTCGCTAAATGACATTGTTCTTTAAGGTTTCACGATGCTTGCATGCGCTTTAACGAGAATATCACAATATAGCAGTTTCGCACTTGTAACGGTAGAACACGCAGTATTTGGCTTGTTCATGCCGTTTTGTGTGCTTTCACAACATTTCACCTATCGCAGTTTAATACTCGCTATAAAACAACACTATCTCGTTAGATGACGTCGTTTTTGGTAGTTTCACGACGCTACCTAGCTTAAACTAACCTAACCTAACCTAACCTTCGCACTTCTATCGTTAGAAAACGTTTTACTCGCCACTTTATAATGTTTTCTACAAGATTACGACGGTTTCATGCGCTTTCACATTAGATATCGTAGTTCCCGACTTGTAATGTTGAAAAA
>NW_023608898.1:0-5000 GCF_013339725.1 Rhipicephalus microplus | reverse complement strand
ATCTAGAAATATTGCATCGATTTGACCATTTTTATCAAAACATGAAGCGAGTGAATGAATAACGGTAACTAATTGTGTAACTGTCGAGTAGCCTTTTCTAAACCCATGTTGATGATTAGAGAGAACTGAATGTTCATCTAAGAATTCATTAATTTGATTTGCGATAATGTGCTCAAGAAGTTTACAACAGGATGATGTAAGTGATATCGGTCGATAATTTTCTAATAAAGATCGATCACCTTTCTTGTGTATGGGAACGACTCTGGCTACCCTCCAGTCATCCGGTAGTTTACCATGAAGTAAAGAATTACGGTAAATTATAACAAGAAACTTTGCAATAGACTCAGCATATCGCTTCAGAAACATGTTAGGAAGGTTGTCAGGACCACATGAAGATTTCGTTTTCAAGTTCAATAGCATAGAAACCACGCCAGGGTAAGAGATGAAACTGACATCAGAGGGATGAAATGTTGTGTGATTGGCTGGACAAACACCAGACTTACTAAAAACACTCTGGAAGTACTCATTCAAATGACATGCGATGTCACCAGGATCATTAACAATTGAGCCATTAATAGAAATTTGAGACACTGGCTTCTTTTTTTCGCTTATATAATTCCAAAACTTTTTAGGATCTTCTGAAATAAAGTTTGGTAGCACCGTCTTAAAATAGTGATCTTTCGAAGACCTTACCGCACGTGCAAGGTTATCTTTTAGTTCTTTTAGATTGCCGATAGATATGCATTGTTTTTTTAATCTCTTTATTTTTCGCTTCAGGTGGATGATTTCACGCGTCATCCATGGTGTCTGCCTATTAACTAGTTTATGTTTGGTTGGTACAAACGTATCTGTACAGAAATTACATATATCTTTGAAACGGCACCAAAGTGAGATGACATCAGTGTCGGTGAAATCAGTTAGACATGTTTCCAAATGTTCTATTATGGATGCATCGTCTGCACGTGAGTAGTCTTTGAAAGAACGCTTCACAGAATTATTTGATTTCATAGGAGCAACAATGTGTAAGCAAACACTGACAAGAAGATGATCAGAAATACCTTCCACAACTTGAACTGTGCACTCTGATAATTGTCTGGGTAAAAAAACCAAATCCAGTACTGATTTCGAAGTACCTTGAACACGTGTTGGTTCCCGCACTATCTGCACTAGGTCGTGAGTTAACATTATACTCAGTATACTATTGAAATGACTGTTGTTTTCAGAAAGTGATTGAAAGCGTTCCCAATTAACGCCTGGTAAGTTAAGGTCCCCTATTAAGAGTATTTTATGTTTGTGGAATTGAGACAGGTGTTTTTCTAGTTTATCCAGATACTCAGGGGTGGCATCAGGAGGCCTATAAATGGCACACAGCAAAAAGTTATGGCCCCAGCATGTGATTTTTACGCATAAACATTCTAGGCCGGGGATGTCTTGCAAAAGAACAGCATCTAACGGGTTTTTAATGAGGACAGCCACGCCGCCTCCTCTAGAAGCCCTATCCTTACGAAATATTTGATAACAAGGTGGAAAAACGTCCTCGTCACATATTTCAGTCCGTAGCCACGTTTCAGTTATGACGGCAATGTGGGGGTCTTGTTCTAGTAAGGAGACTTCCAAAGGTACTGTTTTATTTATTACACTACGAGCGTTTAGGTTGATTATACGTAAACTCTTGTCATACTCATTGAAAACGGGTCATATGTCAGACTGCTGAGATCGCTGGTTCGTTATTTTGACACGCATGTTTTTTGTCTCATCCCAAAAGTATAGCTCTTTATCGACCTTTAGCTTGTCATGAAGCAAGTGCACTTTCTTACCTTGTAGTTTTTCTGCTTTCGCGCTTTCCCACAGAAACTTCCGTTTCTTCAAAGTCGCTTGCGAATAGTCATTTTGAATAGATATGCCTGATCCTCTAAGTTTGCGACAGCTATCGAGTATCAGTTTCTTTTCATTGAAATTTTGAGATAGACAATGACCGGGCGTTTGCTGCCAAGACGTCCAAGCCTGTGGATGCGGCCGATAGATTCACATTGTACGTTCATCTTATCCCGCATTATCGTCGTTAGAACTTTTTCTTTAAGAAGCGCTTCCGTTTCCTCGGGGCATTCAGAAACGCCATGAATTATTATGTTTGACCGCCTGTTTCTGTCCTCAAGATCAGTTAGTTTCTTTGACTGGAATGTGATAACGTGTTCTATGGATTTAAGCGTATTTTGAACTCCGTCTTCCGGTGATGAAGGTAGTTCAGACAGCCTTTTTTCAATATGACTGACCATCTGCTGAAGGCTACTGATCTGCCCTTCGACATTAAGTAATTGCGCTTTCATTTCTGCAATGTCATTGCGGATTACAGTTTGACCTTCAAGCAACTGCTCAAACAATTCTTTCTGCGTGGGACCTGGGTTAGTTTCAATGTCCCCGCATAGAAGCAACTTGCAGACGAAAAGACATTCATAGGCAAGGTTAAGGCACTTCCGTGGGCACGGCAGGACAATAATACCACGACAATCACTACGAAGAGAATAATTGTTATAACTGACCTGCAGAACGCAGAACAGAGATCTGGTTAGCGTCATGGCCAAGCCGCGTCCTTCGTGCCCACAAAAGGCAAATCGGTGAGGCGTTTCTTTTATAGCATTTTCTTCGAATGACGTCACGCAGCAACTGCCGATTGGTGTCGCCAGCGGAGTCAAACTGCCAGGGTGGAACCACAGCGGAATTTGTCCGGCGGCGATATCTGGCGGAAGTTGATACTTGTCGATGATGCCGTCGTTTTCCCAGCACGTGTGGCCTCTCACAGCTGAAGATGCGCTAAACTGGAAAATGCCCTGCAGAACGCAGAACAGAGATCTGGTTAGCGTCATGGCCAAGCCGCGTCCTTCGTGCCCACAAAAGGCAAATCGGTGAGGCGTTTCTTTTATAGCATTTTCTTCGAATGACGTCACGCAGCAACTGCCGATTGGTGTCGCCAGCGGAGTCAAACTGCCAGGGTGGAACCACAGCGGAATTTGTCCGGCGGCGATATCTGGCGGAAGTTGATACTTGTCGATGATGCCGTCGTTTTCCCAGCACGTGTGGCCTCTCACAGCTGAAGATGCGCTAAACTGGAAAATGCCCTGCAGAACGCAGAACAGAGATCTGGTTAGCGTCATGGCCAAGCCGCGTCCTTCGTGCCTCACAGTTTTTCACCAACTTATTGCAGTACAGAACGCTGTATCTCGCTAAATGACATTGTTCTTTAAGGTTTCACGATGCTTGCATGCGATTTAACGAGAATATCACAATATAGCAGTTTCGCACTTGTAACGGTAGAACACGCAGTATTTGGCTTGTTCATGCCGTTTTGTGTGCTTTCACAACATTTTACCTATCGCAGTTTCGTACTCGCAATAAAACAACACTATCTCGTTAGATGACGTCGTTTTTGGTGGTTTCACGACGCTACCTAGCTTAAACTAACATAACTCAACCTAACATAACCTTCGCACTTCTATCGTTAGAAAACGTTTTACTCGCTACTTTACATTGCTTTCTACAACATTACGACGGTTTCAAGCGCTTTCACATTAGATATCGCAGTTCCCAACTTGTAAAGGTGAAAAACACTGCATCTCACTAAGTGACATTGTTTATTGCGGTTTTACGACGGTTCATACCTTAACCTAACGTAACCTAACCTAACCTAACCCAACCTAACCTAACATAACCTAACCTAACCTAACCTAACCAAACCTAACCTAACGTAACCTAACCTAACCTAACCTAACCTAACCTAACCTAACGACGTTTGCAAGCGCTTTCACATTAGATATCGCAGTTCCCAACTTGTAATGGTGAAAAACACTGCATCTCACTAAGTGACATTGTTTAATGCGGTTTTACGACGGTTCATATCTTAACCTAACCTAACATTCGTACTTGTATTAAAAAACGCTCTATTACACTGTTTCGTTCACAATTACGATATTTGCATAACCTCACAGTTTTTCACCAACTTATTGCAGTACAGAACGCTGTATCTCGCTAAATGACATTGTTTAAGGTTTCACGATGCTTGCATGCGCTTTAACGAGAATATCACAATATAGCAGTTTCGCACTTGTAACGGTAGAACACGCAGTATTTGGCTTGTTCATGCCGTTTTGTGTGCATTCACAACATTTCACCTATCGCAGTTTAATACTCGCAATAAAACAACACTATCTCGTTAGATGACGTCGTTTTTGGTAGTTTCACAACGCTACCTAGCCTAAACTAACCTAACCTAACCTAACCTTCGCACTTCTATCGTTAGAAAACGTTTTACTCGCAATTTTACAATGTTTTCTACAAGATTACGGCGGTTTCATGCGCTTTCACATTAGATATCGTAGTTCCCGACTTGTAATGTTGAAAAACACTACATCTCACTAAGTGACATTGTTTAATGCGGTTTTACGACGGTTGATATCTCAACCTAACCTAACATTCGCACTTGTATCTAAATACGCTCAATTACACTGTTTCGTTCACAATTACGATATTTGTTTGACCTCACAGTTTCTCACCAACTTATTACAGTACAGAACGCTGTATCTCGCTAGATGACATCGTTCTTTAAGGTTTCACGATACTTGCATGCGCTTTAAACGAGAATATCACAATAAAGCAGTTTCGCGCTTGTAACGGCACAAGACGCAGTATCTGGCTAGTTCATGCCATTTTGTGTGCTTTCCCAATAGTTTCACCTATCGCAGTTTCGTACTCGCAATAAAACACACTGTCTCGTTAAATGACATCGTTTTGGTGGTTTCACGACGCTACCTAGCTCAAACTAACCGAACCTTCGCACTTCTATCGTTAGAAAACGTTTTTATTCGCTACTTTACAATGTTTTCTACAAGATTACGACGGTTTCATGCGCTTTCACATTAGTTTTCGCAGTTCCCGACTTGTAATGGTGGAAAACACAGCATCTCACTAAGTGACATTGTTTAATGCGGTTTTAGCGCGGTTCATAT
>NW_023608897.1:0-25130 GCF_013339725.1 Rhipicephalus microplus | reverse complement strand
GGAAAACACAGCATCTCACTAAGTGACATTGTTTAATGCGGTTTTAGCGCGGTTCATATCTTAACCTAACCTATAACTCTATCCCCAATTCTTCCCAATCTATGGTCCAGCAAATTCCCTTTAAACACGCTGTGAATAGCATTGGAGAGATATTGTCTCCCTTCCCTACACCCTTCTTTACTGGTGTTCTGTCGCTTTCCTAATAGAGAGTTATGGTGGCAGTGGATCCACTTTATATTTTTTCCAGTATGCGTTTGTAGGATTCTTTGATGCCCTGATTACGTAGTGCCTGTATTACTGCTGTAGTCTCGACTGAGTGAAATGCCTTCTTCTAATCTATGAAGGCTATATATAGGGGTTGGTTGTATTTCGCACATTTCTCAATTATATTAACCAGAGTACAATAATAGGTTATTGTGGAGCAGCTTGAACAAAATCTTGCATGGTCTTTTTGTTGATTGAACTCTAATGTCGCCTTACTTCTGTTAGCTACTATTTTTGTAACTAGTTTGTAGAGAACAAACAGTAAGTTGATAGGCCTGTAATTTATATGTCCTTGACGTCTCATGTCTGGTGTATTAAAATCATGCTGACGTTTTTTCAAGATTCTGGTACCTTTCCTGTCAAAAGACATATGGAATATAAGATGGCTAGTGTTTCCAACCTAATGTCTCCGATATCTTACAGGAGGTTCTTTGTTAGCGCATGCTCACTAACAGCTTAGCCCATTTGCCTCAATTTGCATTAGTTTAAGGCTTTCCTGATTCACCCTGTTGCTACTGTCAAGACGTCGATTTTATCTGGGCTATTATGGTTCCTCACATCATCATAGCGTCTGTTTAGGCTTCTGTATTATCCCTGTAGAAATACTCCGCCACCTCGACAATTCTACACGTATTGGTTATGACATTGCCTTCCTTGTTCTCTAATGCACACATCCAATTTTCGCCTATGCGCAAGTTTGCCTTCATAGCTTTTAGGCCTCTGCCGCTTTTTATTAGTACCCACAACGTCACAACACGAAATGATACAGGCGTTTTCGGGCCGCTCAGCTTCTCTCGCTTAATAAATATATGTAGCACATCAGTGAGTAAATAGGAAAAGGATGCCTTCGAGTTTGCGTTAAGAAGACTATGAAAATTATTCGCAAATGTTTGGAATCTATATGTACACAATACCTAAAAGGAACTCGGCGTTGCTACCACTGCTCACAAATGGCTCGATCTTACATTAACGGTCTTATATGGACCAGGTAAAACTGCGCATGAAGATTGGCACCATCGTGTGAACGCTTCTCAGTGATCTTCTTGCTGTCAAATGGCAGCCCTCTAACTTATCATCAAAATGAGCAGCAACTTTCAAGCAAAAAATTACAAGTTGTCAGCGGAATGCATAACGAGCTCACCTGTTAAGCAGCTAAAACTAACCGTAGAGTATTCTTTCGGAAGTAAAGCAATACGTTTTGAGCAAGAAATGCAAATATTTTGAGGTAGTGACGGACATTTCATCAAAATGAAACGAAAATTTGGTCTTATTTGGATGATGTTCATATTTGAATTAAGTCACAGACGGATGACAATAGGAATCAGTAGTCTATTCATAGAGAGGTTGTCACAATTGCACCATTGCGCTCGAGAAAAACACAAACACTCATCGTTAACATTTCCTGTATTGTTTAAATTTATTTTGTCTAGGCGGCGCTAAATAGCCGTGATCCCTAAACATACTGTGTCGAGGCTGTCACGCCACTCATTGTACTGCTATGTGTAGCCCGCCCTGGTAGGGCACATGATCTCGAAAATGTTTAGTTAGAAGCTAACTAGGATAAAACGGATTCTAAAGCCATTTCAATTCGACGAAAACGTCTCAGAAAAGCTGCATTTATCTATTTTGGTTTACGTCTGGATAGAACACTTTTTATGAATATTTTAATTTGCAAAGCCTTGCAAAGAAACATTCTCAGACGCTATTCTGATTCTAAACCGATTTGGACGTTTTAAGAATGTCCCTGAAAGTTTGCATATTTGTTCTTGACTGTCCATAAAACGCGTTTTAAGGATTATTTTTGCCTGCAGCGTTTTCTAAAGAGGTGTTTCAAGCTTTTTGTCTCATTTAAACCATATTTGACGCTTTTAAAAGGCCACAAAAAAAGCTGCACTAGGGCCTCTATGCCGGATCTGCCGAGTTTCACAAAACTAGGGATATTTCCGAGCTGTGGCGACACCCCCTCATGAACGAGCCAAAAGGACGAAAAAGTCAAATCCCCCCTTAGCGCATTGCGTTTCATTATTGCCATTAAATTAGCCATCGCGTCAAGCACGGTCGACTAAGAAGGGCAGTATTTCGAAACTACAGGCATCTTCTTTCCCTTGTTTTTCGTTCCACTGAGTTGAGAAGTGCACCCATGCAATTGAACTGTCAGAAACTTTTCGTGATGACATTTTTTAGAGGAAGGGGTGTATAAATTTATTTTGAAGCTTTTAATGCTTGCACTAAGTCTATTTTAGAATAATCAGCCCGGTGGCCTCAGACATTAGTACTGGCCGAGTGTCTTACAACATCGCGACTTCAGCTAAATCCGAGGCCACGTGTCGGTCTGTACATTCTAGCGAGGCCACATGTCAGCGTGTACATGATGATGATGATGATGATGATGATGATGAACCTTCGGCTTCGCTGACACTCACCCACAAAGGGGGATCGGTCAAGAACCGGGCGGCAGGATCATTAAGTGTGTTCAGTCAGGCATTCAGGCAGTCTCGTAGCCGTAAATAATAACAAAAGGCTAACAGGGTAATCTCTTTGTTGCCCTTATGTACTCGCAGACAGCAAAGAAAACTTCCCTGTGGCTATAACCTAATGTAATCCCTCCGAAGGATAAAAGTAGTTCCACGTTCATTTTTAAACCTAGCTTCTTAATTGGTTCGACCAGGTGTCTTTTCCTTTGATAAGCATAACGTTTACAGGATAAAAAGAAATGATCTATTGACTCCGATTCCTTGCAAAAGAGACACAACGGAGATGCTGTTAGTCCAGCTTTATGTAGGTAGTAATTCAGATGCGGAATTCTGCATCGTAATCTGGTGATTGTAGCTTCTAATTGCCGAGATACACACCACTGTTTGTTCCAGCAGTATCTTAGATGTACGAAGTCTCTGACTTTATCCAATGACAATTTTTCTATTTCTTTGTGCAAACAAGCCTTTTTATATCTGAGTGCTGTTACGTAGGCAAAATCAGGTAAAATAGGTAAGATTGGTCCGCTTAAAGATGCTTTGGCTAACGAGTCTGCCATCTCATTTGGATAAATCCCGCAGTGGCCGGGTATCCATAGCAAGTGAAATTTTTTCAGGTTTTTCTGGTAATAAACTGCTAATCATACTCAATATTGTCAATTTTTTTGCTGTAGATAGTGCAGTGCATACTGAGAGAGAATCGGTAAGTATGACCGCTTCTGATTCGCTTGCAGGAAGTTTACGAAGCGCTAGAATTATAGCAAATAATTCAGCGATGAATATAAGCGTGAAATCTGGTAATCGAACTGAGAAAGACCAGTGGAGAGAAGTACAGAAGATGCCTATTCCAGCCTTTTCGTTCAATACGGATGCATCTGTCGCCATAATGTTGTTTATGGACAGATGAGTCAAGCAATCTTTTAACCGAATATTTAAATATTGAAGGGGCACTTGTTTTGCATTAGAGGGGAAAATATCATCAAATTTAATTTCAAGTTTTGAATTAGGTGTCTTTGTTATGCAAATCTGATAAATATTTACATTGAGAGGCTCTAGCAATGCTTGGACGAACGTAATCTGAGGGGAGTGTAGTCTAGACCATTGTGTTCCACAGAATGCGGTTGGTTCTTGAATAAAAACGTATGAAGCTTGTCGCAGAGGCGAATGGTATATTTTTAAGAAAGTTTGAACAGTAAGTATTCTAAACCAGTTAACAAAAGAGGAAGGCGCGCTTCCGCATACGAAACATTATTTGCCACAAATTTTGGGAGTCCCAGACACAAGCGTAAAGCTTCTCTTTCTAATAATATAATTGTCTCATCTTGTAAGCCGCGCTGCCTGAAAATAATACACACCCGCATTCCATAATAGGCCGTACATACATCTTGTAAATCATTATCAATGAACTTCTACGCAATCCTATCTTTCTGTTTCCCAATTTGCGTAACCACCCCAAGGCACGCGACGCTTTACAGCCAACCTCGTCTATATGGCTTTTCCAATTTAGCGTCCTATTATATACGATGCCTAGGTATTTCAGGAAATCGACCTGGGGAATGAGCTCGGCACGATACATCAGAGAAATGTTGACACGATCCTTAAAAGGGAATGGCAGAAGCGCGCTTTTTTTGACGTTCAATGACATATGGATATTGTCAAGCCATCCTTCTAGCATGTTCATGTAATTCTCCAATGCCTGATACAATGAGTGCAGATCACTGTTTGTTGCGAAGAAAGCAATATAATCTGCATATACGTAAATTTGGATATCCTGATGAGTTGGAATGGAACTTAGTAATATGTTGAATAACACCGGGGATAATACTGAGCCCTGAGGTACACCTCGTGTCTGCTTATATTTTTTAGAAGAGCATCCATCCAAAAAGCAATAAAATTCTCTGTATTTCACAAACTTTGTAATCCATGCTGTTATATATTTTGGAAAGCGATGGTCTTGCATCTGCTGGATTAGGATAGGATATTCCACTTTGTCGTACGCTTTAGCTAAGTCTAGAGTGACTAGTGCACAGCATTCACGGCGATGCCAAGCCAGCTGTATGCGAGTTTCCAAATCCACATGTGCACACCAAATAAAGTACCCCGATCTAAGGCCAATTTGTCTGGCGTTTAGTATTGTATTATTATACGGGCATTTAGGACTCTCTATACAAGCTTGATCAGGTTATATGTCAATGAAATAGGCCTTTTGTTATCCAGAGTAAACTTCATTCCCTGTTTCTTAAGTATCGGAATTATTTTGGAAAGCTTCCAATCGGCCGGAATCCAAGAATTTTTCAGTGAATAATTAAATATATTACGGATTTCATCTGCCGATATTTCGTATAACACTTTAATCATTGTAGAGGTCACCCCATCAGCTCCGGGAGCAGCGGGCGGTAAGCTCTTCATCACATCCGCCCATTCAGCTGAAGATACCTCCTGGAAATAACAGTCCACCCTTAATTTTACCATGGACTTTGGCATAATTGTCGTAAACCTGGTTTGCAAGTCTTTAGCAAAATTTTCCGAGAATTCAGAGAGTTCGCGAGGAGACATAATGGTGGATTGACTGCTTTCTGTCTGTGGAATCATTTTTCTCGCACGTAAAAACCTGAAAAGCATTTTCTTATTTTTAGACTTAGACAGATAATTAAATTTATTCATATCATAGTCTTCTTTTGCTTTGCGCAGTAGACGCCTAAAATCGGCGGCCATGAATTTATAATCACTCCAATTTTTGGGGCATTGGTTATTTAACAGCTTTTTCCAAGCTGCTTTTCGGTTTCTATACCCCCTGACACATTTTTGATTCCACCCGGGCTAAAAGATCCCACTGTGTTCGAGTTTACAGTAAGCGTTGAAGTTTTAGTGATCGTTTCAACACCGCACATAGACTCATAGCTTTAAGGTCTTCCTGCATTTTCTCGCGAAAAGTTAACGTAGATTTTAAGTCTTTCTGTAATTCAGCATAATTTTTGAATGAGCCAACTTTCCCTGCCAAACTAAACCTCGGGAACCTAATGTCAAACGTAATGGGAAGGTGGTCGCTGTTTGTAGCCCAATCCAATATATTCCACGGGAATATGCTTAAAGTGGAGCTGGAAAATGTTAAATCAATAGTCGATTTAGAGTTACCTCTTACAAATGTAGCAACGTGTGAGTTCAAGCAGGAAAAGTTATTATCAAGCGTCCATTCCCACAAACGTCTTCCGCATACATCAGATTTGAAGCCCCAAGACACATGGTGTGATTTTAAATCACCACACAGTACTATTTCTTTTCTGCATGAAGATACCATAATATCGAGGCATCTCGTGTCTTGAACTCCTGCAGGAAAGTACATATTTGCAAAAGAGAAAGGCGAGCAGTCTGGTAGTGTTATGTCTAACATCAGAATTTCGTAATTCGTATCCATACACTGATACGATATCTTGGCTCTGTGACTAAATTTAGTTGATATTAAGAAAGCCAGACCGCCACCTCTAATCGGCCGATCCAGCCGTATTAATTGATAATTTTTCATGTAAAATTTTTCACCGTTACCAAGCCAGGTTTTCGGAATGGCAATTATGTCGGGAGAAATTTGCGAAGAAATATATTGTAAATCTGTAGTTGCCGACCAAATAGACCGGCAGTTCCACTGCAGAATTTTTAGGGAACCTATTTTGATGCTATACCAGCAGAAGAAACTGCCTGATCCAGAATATCTTCTTTCAAGAAATCATTTTTTGAAAGGTTCTCAAAGAATTCTTTCTTTGGCAAGTATTTCTTGGATTTTGGGTTCTGAGAAGACGTTTTTAAAAGGAGGAGATCTGTTACGTTTCAAAGTTCTTAGATATTCTGTGTCTATATCTGTAAAGTCTCCTGAATCATCTGTCACAAGTTCTGACTCAGCCTGAACTCTATTTTTTGAAGGTCCTGCTTTCGGAGAGATAGATCTATGATTGACTGTCTGATTTTCCTCCTCTCTACCCCTTGAAATCAACAGAGCGTGCGAATCCCGATTTTGCACAGAAACTGTACCAATGATTTGTGTCAGCTGCTGTGTTAACATATCAGCCAAGGCGTCAAAAAGAGTAGCTGCCAGACGCTGCATTGCCTTTTCAGTGGACTTTTCAATAGCCTCAGTTATCGACTTTGCGAGCGATGCATCCATTGCCGCTGTGTGCCGGGATGTTGTGCCTGCGTAACCTTTTGATTTTTCATGCATTTCTGCTACCGCCTCCCTCCTAGAGCAACGCCTGCGTTCTATGATTTCTAGAACACCCATTTCTCTTTCTTTTGCACCACATTCAGCAGAGTCTGCAGGGTGCGCTCCATTACACAAGCAGCACTTCTGTTCATCGGATTTGCAATCGCAGCTGTCATGACTGTCTCCGCACAGACGACATCTAGCCTGTGATCTGCATCCTTTCATGTTGTAGCCGAATCGCCAACATTTTGAGCACTGTAAAGGTTTCGGAGAAAGTGGTTCTACTTTGTAGAATAGTGGCCATGCCTTAATTTCTGTTGGCCTAACACTTCCTGCAAAAGGTATATAACTGATTCAGGAGGCGATTTTGTTTTATCAGTCGTTCGGGTGCATCGATAGACTGAAACTGCCCCAGCTACAGCAAATAGGTCAAGAATTTCTTGAAGTGTCAGACTCGTATCCACCCCATGGACTATGCCCTTCGTACATGCAAGATGAGCTGGAATAAACGGGCTCACCGGCTGTGCAGCAAATTCAGAGCAATTCAGAAGCTCTCGGACGCAATCCTGGTCTGCAGAGCAGCACAGGATAACCCCTCAGCCGAACTGGCGGACCTCCGTAATCTTCTGGAAAAGCGACGAGGCTTTCTGAAGCTCCACTTGTATCACCTTCGGATTCTTCATTGAAATGAAACCCCCATTTGTAGGAACCAGAGCCACAGGGACGTAGCTATCTCCACTGCGTAGCAAGTTATCGAGCAGCCAATCTTTGACCGGTAGTGAGGCCAGCCAAATGGAGTGCCCATGGCCGGGTGATGAGAAAGACATCAGGGGCCGAATTCACAAAGCTTTCTCTTTGGCTACGCATTTTCTTAGCCAAAAATTCTCTTATCTGGAGGGATTACTATAGCGCGGGTATGAATTTAACTTATTCGGCACTTAAGAGGGCAAGGAGGACACACGATAGCCGATGAAACGACAAGGAAAGAAAGAAGTGTGTGCCGATAATATCAAGGTAGCACGCAAAGCGTCTAGCATCGAGAGTATACGATGATAGCCAATGATTTGCTGCATCTAAGTTTCAGTTCCGCGAGCGTCTGCTACAGCGCTTACGGGATGCCGCGTACGTTGTAATAGGCGTTTTGGTGGGCTGTGCAAAGCCAAGCACTCGCCTTTATTCAACGACTGTAGCTAAAAAAATAATTGCTCGATGGCCTTAAGCCACCGAGCAATCCATGCACTATCTCGCCAAGTACAAGTAAACAACACTCCAGGTGCACCACATAAATGAAACCACACATAAATCGATGCATGCAATGTTTGAAAATGTGCCTCGAATGTCTTCCTCTATTTAACGCGACCAGTTACCTTACATTTCATTGAAGCTGCGCTGCTACTTAACTAATTCGGTGCAATCTAGCACGGTATAGTGGTGAACGTAAGGGTGTTTTGTACCTATAGTCAAAGGTAGCCTTTGTTACAATATTCTTATTACAAGACACATGAGCGACTTTGGTGCCTGCAGACGAATTGTGCGGAAATAGATAACAGCAGTAATCAAATGAAATTGTGAGCGCAATTTCGCTGGTTCCATGCACCGCAGCATTTTTATAAAGCCGGAATGCGAGAACGTGCATACGCTTACGCTTAGGTATATGTCTACGTAAAATGAGGGAGACTCGTCGGGAGGTGTCTCAGTGCTAATGCTTTTCACAAAACACGGTGCAAATATTTCGTCCAGCGTTGTTTGAGTGCGCAAACAAAGCAAGGGACGTGTATACGAGTCTTGAGGTCGAGAGACGTTATCACACGTGCGAAAAGGATGAAAGAGAGAGAGAGAGACTCTCGTTTCGGCTTCGCGAAAGCTTGAAATTGATAGATAATAAAGACAATTTTCTGGCCCAGCAGACGTCAGGGAAAGTCTCCGCAAAGCAGCGTCAGATGCTCGGAGAGCATAAAAAAGTGGAGTACGCGTTATATGGGAGTGACAGCCACTCAGAAAGCGAGATGAAGTGTGACTGTCCTTAGATGTGAGAATCAATGCTAATTAGGAGAGTTGAGTTAATGAGCCAAAACTTTCCTAAATAACGATAATGGAAGCAAACTGAGCATTCATCTAGTGAAAGTGACACTAGTGACAGTGAACTCATAATAGTTGATTAGCGTTGTCACAGGCCGATATATATTTTTATTTTCTTATTTATATTTGGCAAACTATGAGAAGGTAGCCTACGTTAGAGCCGGCTATCCCAACGTCATGACAGTAATGTACAAGAATAAATAGCGCACGGTTATACAGTCACACGTGGCGGTTTCTATCTTCTAGTAACCTTGGGCAAACGCATTCTAACTATTTTTTCTATTTTTGACAAAGTTTCACCGGACGTTTTTGCATTTGGCTTCATTCGAAGGAATGACGATATATCAGCAATAGGGCGAATGCAAGCACTGCTGCAGTGGACGAGCGGTTACAGCGCTCAACTACAATCTAGGAGGTACTTGGTTCGATTCGCAGAATCACTGAGCACTTTTTTTTTTCAAGAGGTTGCCCGGCCTGACATTATGCGTGGTGGCGGGTACTAATTTTTTGAGAAGTAGGCTTTCGCACTTGCTTCTTTCACTCCCCTTTTGACCCAAAAGCGCTGTACTGTGCTCCTTCAAAAATTAAACAATTCAGGGTTCATAATTTTCTCCTCCATCCTCTCTTATCGCAAAAGTGTCCAGTGCTGAAATACCAATATCATACCTGGTATATTACTTTTCACGTGTTTGGATATTCGACCAGCAATCAGTCTTCACGGTGTTTTGAAGAAAATCTACACATGCAGTGAGCTAACTGCTTGCAGCCAAGTTGACTGCCTTTGTAGGGACACGCTTTCGTGCTAATTTGGTGGGCATCATCACATGCAGCAAGACCAAAGAGCACGGACAGTTAGAGCTGACGCAAACAGAGTGATTAGTTTGTGTCTTCTCTCCCGCTATTTGTCATGCTGCACGCTTCAGTGTAATGTCGCTGTCAATGGTTAAAATGAACTATAGCAGTTAATCGAGTTCTGCTGAGAGGGTCCCCTATTGTCCAGAATGGAACAGAACAATGGCAATTTGATTTGTGTGATAAAGAGATACCCTGCTTTTGGTTACTAGAATAAATTTCTAAACTGAAGTTTATTTTTATTAACAACAGTTCCAGTGCAGATGAAAGGTGCATGGACAAAATTCGTGTATTCAGCTTGACTAGGTTTGTGACCTTAATTGTAATTGCGAACCGGTATCACAGTATGCATAAATATCACACACATATACAACCACGGGTGATAGCTTGCTTATTCTGATTAAAATTGAAAGGTTGAAATCGACATATTCAACCAACGCAATGTGTACGAGATATGCCATGTAGAGTAGCTATGCTCTAAACTAATCTTCGCAGGTTCGTTCCATTTTACCCAATTTCTCGCCCATGACTGTAGGTTGGTAAATGAAACAACTTCTTCGAACACACATATTCTGTGTAAGGTTACATTTATTTTTATGCAGTACAAAACAAATTGAAATGTATAATGGCTCAAAAGAGAAATAACTAGAAACAAATTCAGCCAAATCATTACCAAACTTACTCACCAATGATAAACGGATTCTCATTTAAAAGATACATACATACATACATACATACATACATACATACATACATACATACATACATACATACATACATACATACATACATACATACATACATACATACATATACGCACACACACATATACATATGTACACCCATACATACATACATACATACATACACTCAGGTGTAAATATTAAAATGAATGGCTATAAAACAACAATTCTAATACACTCATTTTGAATATACTACAGAAAGTAACTTACGAGAGAAATCCACCGGCACTGTTATGTCTGAACACGGTGTTTCTCGAACCATCTTGCAAAAGCTTGATGCATAGTTTTCCGCTGCTGCCCAGTGACAAGCAGTTTTTATGAAAAACACAAGAATAATGCCCTTGACAATGTCATGCTAAAGAAAAGGGCTGTGCATCAATATTTTGTACATGTCTGCAATATCACTCTGTTTATTTACATAGCTTGGCTCATTCACAGCCCACTAACAACGCATGTTAGGACACTTGGGCTGAAAGTTGGCACAGCGCGAGTAAATTCTAGACAATACATGAATGATACAATTATAAGCTACTAAGCTCCTTGGTGCAAACAGTGTTTATATTAACAGCTATAGGTGCCATTTCGTTTCCCCAAAACACTTCTCAAAAGTAGAATCAACTTTATTTAGCTAAAAGTTTCTATTCTGGCGCGTCGTGGTGGCTCAACGGTGGAAGTGACTCTTTCGGCCAAGAAAACAAAGACCAATTATTTTTCCAGTTCGTGAATTCACCCCATGCTAACATTGAGGCAGCTGGTAGGAGTGCTTTTGGAGAGAGGAAACCACCACATTCCCACCAGTTGTGGCCTTGGGTAGCTACTTCACTTGGACAAAAATGATGAAAAACACTCCTCAAGAAGACTTCAAAGTTTGCACATCAACACAGTTCCCATACAGCTGTCTATTAGTCTGCTTGAAAAATATTGAGTTTACTGGTGGGCAAAGACTGTACACTATGTGAGGTGATGCTCCAGTGCACTGCATGTATGTCTTGCTGCTGGCCTCAACTGCGATGTTGCTCAGCACATATGTGTAAAATAACAACTAATACTATGCCACTGCAAAGTAATTATGTGTCATTTGCATGAAACAGGGACCACAATAAAAGAACATAACAACATTTGCCTTCACAAAGTTCAAAAAATGTAAATAAATTTCCACAGAGTTTTCACAGTTCATCTGAGGATAGTAATATTGGTTGTAAACACATTCTTACTTCCACTAACAAACTATTTTAAGATGCCAGATTCAATATTAGAGTATACCAGCACTTTTGTAGGGCTAAACAATTGTACAGGCACCTAGAAAAACACAAGTGAATGCATGCTATAGCTACATATAAAAATAAATACTTTTATTTCTAGTCTGAGTAGAGCTGCATAGATGATAAGTCACTTGCATTACATTATGAACAAACCTATCCGAGCAAAGTATACATTTAAAAAGTTACACTTACACAGTAGATAAGTAGACTGTTGAAGGACGGACAGGCAGTGGGATAATACCCAAGCACTAAAATCTACTGTTAAGATATACTAGGAGTAGTGATGATCCTCTTCCTTCCAAATAAAATAATCCACATAGATTCACTTCCCAGAGCTTATACACTCATGGCATCATTGGTGCTATACAAATGAGTGTACACTGAAGGATTACATCGACTAAGTACATGATTACTGCATCCATGGCTTTACTTCTTGTACTACAAAGAATGCAAACACAGTTACCATTGGCGACCATGGATGCTGTGATTTCTGGCATGTAAATGTAGAGGCACGCAGGCACTTAACACACATGTTAAAAACTTCAGCTCAAAAATATTTGCCCACTAACACTACAGCAGCCTTTAAATTAGTGTCATAGTTTGGTATCTTCCATGCAAAATTTAAATAATTTCGAATGCAAGCAAATGAACTGCTGAATAATGCACTGCTAAGAAGTTAAGCAGCAGCTGCTCCTGACATCACAATGTGCTCTTTCTGCTGTTGTAAACTTTGAGCAGGAGAACAGTCACTGGCAGTCCCTTTATACTTGTTGGTCTTCTGTGCTCTGTTCTTGATACACTGTACATGACCGTGGAGCACCGAACCCCTTGTTACTGCTGGAACTTAGAAAAATACAGATCATTGTTACAACCATGCTACATGCAAGAGTGTATAGTTGTCAATTATGTGCTCATATTTACAGATATTGTATTTTCAGAAGCCAATGACAAGCCTCAACACACACACACACAAACAGTGAAGACTGAAAATATATTTAATATGATACAAGAGCAAAACTACAATGTTATAGATGAAGGCATGAAACTTCTGACAGGCATAAAAAGCCAATAGAGTTTCTTCTATTTCGACTTTACACTAGGTGCGAGAAGTAGACCACAAATAAGTTCACTAAGAAACACAAGTTAGACTGCATTACAACACAACAGCCAATGTTCATAACTTTAAGGCTGTCTAACATAGCCAGCTCACCATACCGCATATAGGAGCAAATGGGCAGTCTAGAAGACACAAAGAACTTGTGGATTATGAGTGTGCTTGTTGCTGACATCTATTATTCTAAATGAAGAAAACCTTTCAAAAATGCACTTCATCAGGGGAAATAATCATACGCAACAAACACAACGGGCTCCTACAGGTGCCACCAACACTCACCATTATTGTTGATACCAGTGTCTTGCCGGATGGATATGCTGCGTCCTGCACAGAACACCAAAGGAGCGCTCCATGACTTGGATTGCATGTGTGCTAGCTGCATCGCTCTGCTGCTGAAATAGGCTAGCCACAGACAGAGAAATGAGAAGCCATGGCTTTGAAACACACTGAACGTCACCTTTAGAGATCAACAATGCATACTTAGGTCAGGTACAATTTGTAGAAAAATATATATCACTATGCAATCGTGGTGAACATGTTCGGCTGAAACACAAGCAACAGCACTGAGAGAGAAAAAGCTACATTAGGTAAAAGATGCAGTTACTGGCCCTATGTCATCTGAGGCTTCTTCAATAGGTCTTTCTCCTTGCAAGTTGTGAACAGCCAGGCAATTTTCACCCACTTGCTATTTCCTTCCAGAGCACTTGATCCACAGAGGGAGTCACAAGCTCGAGAGCTCAATAAGGAATCAAAGTATTTGTGCTCGTTTCAAAGCACAAGCTTTTGAGTCTCAGATTATTGGAGTTTCATTCATAAGCTGCAGGCTTTCAGCTTTCAACATTCTCAATTATCTTGCAATTTAGTTCTATAATGTTGAATAAGAATTATGTGTTAGAATATTACAGGTATCCACTGAAAGCAACCATGCTTGGGTTTTCAATTTGTGCACAGTAAGTGGTGTTCACGTAATCGTATGTATTAAAGAAAAACTAACCTTGCAGCCAGCCGTTAGGCAGTTTTGTGCCCTCGAAGCTCCCAAGCAGATCGCAGTCCTTCCAGATGAGGCTGCCATGCATGCTTCCACGCCACATCCGCTGAATGATAACAGTCCCAGCAGTGACATAGGCTTGCACAGTTAGGGAGAACGTGTCCTTCCTATTTTTGTACAGGTGCTCCAAGTAATGATGAGGATTGATGTGCCAGAATGTGCAACCGATGCATCACAGGACCTTAACAAACCAATCTCTGCGATCTGTGAAGAGCCAAAAACGAGATATTTAAAAACAATCATTAAAAGCACTCACTTCTAATACTTATTTGAGGAAGCTATCACTTCGTTAAAGTGACCAAAATCTGCTATAATCACTTTGAAATAAACTGAAGCCTCATGTAAAATTTACGTACCGCAATATATATGTCCTACTGAAGTATAGTACTACCACAGTGGTAATCGTCTATAGAACTAATTTTCCAAAATAACATAAATTTTTTAAGTGCAACCTGGCTCCTGAAAAATAAATTCACATTAACTTTCCAACTATCAAACGTGGTCAATCGACAGGCCCAACCTCATAATCAAACAAGAGCTCACTTGTATCAAATCACAAAAAACTTTTTATGTATTTGCTCCATAATATATGTATGTATATAACAGTAGTAGTAAATTTTTCATGCTTCAACTTACCATAGAGAAACATTACATCTGATGGGCTTAAAAACTTGCACACGTTATAGAACTGCGTGAATTATAGTACCGGTGAAATTTAGTTCTGCAAGGTGAACTCACCGATGGCAGCATTTAGTAGCCGTCGGTGTCATGAGGAACCAAGTACGGCCAACAGGCAAAGGGCATCTGCAGACTGGAAGCTGCCAATGACAGCAATGAAGGGCTGGCCAGGCGTGCACGTCCATTGATAAAGTGTAAGAACTGGCCATGACCGGCTGTTGTCAAGGCTCTAGTGCCGTGCAAAACGATGGCCAGACGAACTCGGAAACCTGTAGTTAGGCGATATTGGCCTACAACTTCATCCAAAGCAAGGCACCGGTGAAATCTTTGCTTTTTCTGGGGGCCGGAGGGAAGCTTGACGTTCACGGGCTCTCGCTGCCACATAGAACTCTCAAGTTGTTACCGAAGAACAGTCTAGGCGCGCTTCCAAAGTAACACGATCCACAACAGAATGTAGCATCTCGCAGCTTTGGTTGATCACATCACAGCGCTAGGTCTGGGGGCCGGAGGGAAGCTTGACGTTCACGGGCTCTCGCTGCCACATAGAACTCTCAAGTTGTTACCGAAGAACAGTCTAGGCGCGCTTCCAAAGTAACACGATCCACAACAGAATGTAGCATCTCGCAGTTTTGGTTGATCACATCACAGCGCTAGGACTATGGTTATCACAAAAAGGAGAAGTGACGACTTAACAAACAAAAGCGCCAAGCTGCCCCACCACAACTTCGCAGGGCAAAACAGTTATCAACGCTGTCTTTCAATTTTCGGTCACACGAGCACAGCTTGTTCACAAGTCTTGGAACGTCAACACAGCACCACTGTTCACAACGAACATCGTTTCACTCCCGAACAGTACATTGCTCTCAAGTAAATAGAAGCGTACGGGCTAACTAGTGGCGAAGCAAGAACCGAGCGCGTAGTTCATACGTTTCCGTACGTACTTGGGGTCACTCAAGTAACGTGTCAAAACGCTGTCAATCCGAAATGTCGCACAGCACCCAACTGAGAGACTGGAAAGTCAAGCGAACGAACTGTTACCGGCACACAAACACACATTGCAGGCTTCTCGAGTGCTAGTTGCCGTCGATACATCGACGCCGATCCCCGCTTGATAACCACACCGACGCACAGGCTTCGCTGCGCTTCACCGTACACCATTGCACTGCCACAGCTTTCCGCACTGCTTACACGCACCGAAAGAGCTGCTGTAATCACAACACATCCGGTCAAACGCTGAAGTAACTCGTGCGAGAAGCGTTTGCTGAAAGTCGCACCGACCGATATGCTGTTTACGACGCCATGTTGTTTTCGACAACTGCGCAGCACATAAGAGAGCTCTTAGAAAGTACTTGCACTATTTTCACGGCGTGAAAAAATTTTCTCTTATGTGCGAGGGGGGTGATATGACGAACAGGACAGGCGTGCCAGATGAAAGAAGTGTTTTGGCAACGTCACGGAGTGAGCTGATGTAGAGGGTATTGCTTCACAACCAATCACAAGCTGTGCCTGTCGGCCAAGCCGTCGTCTGCTCGCGTTTGTCGTCTGCTTCGATCAGAGCATGCGACAGGGGATTCGCCTTCGCAACGCTATTATTCTCAGGTCAAGTGGTCGCTGCGTCGCACAAAATACATGTCAGTGGCTCGCTCTACCTTTGAATGATGTTCGTGCGCCAAGTTAAATGGCTGGTAATTGACGCAGGGATGAATTCAGCCAAGGTTTGCTCCAGAATCGTGAGGGTTTGCATATTTTCGGTGTCATACAAAGTTACTAGGGTCATTTCATTCCGATTGCTTGCCATATTATCACGGTCCATATCGGTGTCTGAACAGTGAAGGTGAAGATGCATGATTTGTTTGTAGTTCCATGCGTAATCACGCGCACCCCTAATACGCTTTGGTTTACAAAGTACGCTTTGTTCCAGATCGTCCCAAAGTGTATCGACAGCTGTATTTCAGAGATCGCAACCATTGGACAGTTAGAGCCAATGAAAGTACACTAGAGCACAAACTTTATGAACCACTCACTGAAAACTTCCTCTCATTTTTATTTCCAATAGCGTGCAAAGAATGTGCTCCCATTAACCTCTTTGGTGGTAATTTCCACCAATGAGGCAAGGATCTCGAGTCGCACTTTTAATTGGATGAGATGGGGCGCAACACAACAACATAACAAATAAGGTTGATCCTATGCCATGCCGCGTTCGAATGCACCGACCATTCACGTATCACATTGGTTTTCATCCAACCACAAATCTTTACATGCGTAGTTTTATGCCATTGACGCCCAATAGAATTCTTCAATTACTGCGACTTCGAACTTATTGGACGATGGTGGTTGTCAACACCATCCACTGCGTACAAGGGAAACAACACGCGAAGCTCAAAGCGCCGAAAGAAATAAAAACGCACCAGCAGTCATCAGGCAGCCCTTAATGGGCGTGAATTAACTCAAAACCAGCCAGGGCACCAAAGTATACCGCCGCGGCAGCAGGTTCTAAGTAGCCACATTGTTCCTAAGAGTGGTCCGGACCACTCTTAGGATTTTCTCTCAGCCATGCTGTTTTTACGCACAATTTCGCTTCGTGAATCCACTTACGAGCACTTTTCGGTGACGTAAGCAAATATAGCAACTGCATCACCATCGCTGACATGTTCCCGGGCAGTCACAGCGCGCTTTATTTGCAGCGGCCGATGTGACAACGATGGCCTCTTACGACGTTTTTTCGTTTCGTGAATCGACTTACGCAACAAAATTTCTCTTGCGCAAAAATGTTTTCGTAAGTGAGTTTTGTGAATCCGGCCCCAGAATATTCTGACTTGCCTGACCTCCAAAGGGCTGCAACAACGTTACAGTTGAGAGAAACTAACAAGAAATATGAGGAATGAAAAGCAAACCAAATCTTAGCTACAAGGATCCGGCTGCTCGACGTTGAGCCGATCTCTTGAACAAGCACCCAAGCAGTTCTGCTTGGGGTATGGTTTACGAGGCTGCTGAAGGCTTAAATCCTGCTGCTGCCATGGAAAGGACGCCCTCCAGTCGCTGAAGCAGCTTCGGATCGTAGCTCGGTCACCAGCGTTATACGTAGCGGTCACCGGCGTGTACATTCAAGCACGCTGCTCGGCCGGCGCGTGCCGTTCTTTGTTGTCATCACTTGCTAGCACTCGAGCACGTGCGGTCGGCTAACTAGTTATTTAGCCCCCGAACGGTCATGCTATGGTCAGGACATGCTATGACCAAGCTAATTACGCCAAGTCATGGTAAGGCCAGGTAATTACGCCACGTCTTAGGAACACCGGGCTGATGAAGCCATATAAAGCTAGAACTGGGCTAACTAATGCATGATAGTTGATGAGCTAACTAAGGTATTTTAATTACCTCGACCTGAATAATGAGCACTCTAAGTAAAACTACGCTGATTAGTCCTTACTAAAATTATGGCAACTAGTACCCTGCTAATCAGGACTACGTTTAATAGCTTCATACTGACCATTGCCTTGCTAGATGTCCCCGAGATAATTTCATTTTAATTGAAGCCTTATCAATGAAGACAAGACAGCTCAGTGTATTGGTCATTAGGCCTCAGTCAATTAGTTCAATAACACTTGAGATAGAGATGACGTGGTCTTCACTTCGAAGCCGATCACGCACAAGAGTAGATGACCATTTTGAAACGCTGTAAGAAGTTAGGTTATCATAAGCTCCTCCATGGCTTCAGCCTTGCAAAAGTAGTGCAAGCTCACCAATAATTTTATATGCAAAGAAGCTGCCGCTTAGCGTTCACTGCTGCCCCGCCACGGTGGTCTAGTGGCTAACGTACTCGGCTGCTAACCCGCAGGTCGCGGGATCAAATCCCGGCTGTGGCGGCTGCATTTCCGATGGAGGCGGAAATGTTGTAGGCCCGTGTACTCAGATTTGGGTGCACGTAAAGAACCCCAGGTGGTCGAAATTTCCGGAGCCCTCCCCTACGGCGTCTCTCATAATCATGTAGTGGTTTTGGGACGTTAAACCCTACAAATCAATCAATCAAGCGTTCACTGCTTGAAACGCTTGACAGTCACACCGCCACCATTACAGTCACGAGTTGAACTCGGGTCTTCTCAAAATCAACGAGTTGTATCCGAGTTCACGCGTCAATCACTTTGATTGACAGACGCCCGCGGCGAAGATCGCGAACGCCCACCACGTTTGCTCATGCCAAGGAGCAGTACTCACGTCGAGCGGCACGTTTAATCTATCACCTTTTTTGCGCAGACTGTGCACCATGCACGTAGAAGTAAAAGTGATATCACCACGCGGCTACAATGCTTAGCATTGAATTTCCCCGCGCCCACGACGTTGCCAATCGCAGCCGCGTTGTCGCCATGATGCGAGCGCCCCTGGTGGCCACCTGTTCTTATATTTGTCTACAGTATTTAAAAGGAGCGAAACGAGCGGCATGAGAGTGCTGTGTGGGTGGCCTTTGTGCCTTCGAGAGTGGAATTTTCCACGCTGCAGTTGGAACGAAAGAACCTGTCCGAAAGAGGACAAACGCCCACGAACACGCCTGTGGGGGGCGCGTGTTGAGTTGGCAAAAAGATAGCGTGGCACTCACGCTGACGTCGCTGCACTGTTAAAATGTTGACTGAGTGGCGACGCTGGCCTGTTCGCACACGGTGGTTCTTTGATAACCACCGCAAATGTCTGGTATACGTTTCCAACGCTACATACGCTCTTGTAGCCATTTTCATCAACGCTGCTATGCCGTGCTCCGCACTATCTTCATGCCATGGCCACTGCAAAGCAAGCTCAGAGCAAACTCGCATGTCGAGAAGCTGGGGCCATCCTGCATCGAACCCCGATCTGTTTTCGTAATAGCTAGAACAAACTTTTTAAGACTAGTTTTGTTTTAATATCTTGTAAAAAAGATATTTCAAGATGTTTTTGTATTCTAAACTAATTTCGACGTGTTCAAACATCACAGAAAATTCGTGTGACTCACCTAATATAAGGATGCATTTTATAAGGCGTTTCCCTGTCGAGAAGCAGATCAAGCGCCATTAGATCCTTAGTGTCACATCTCGGTCTCTGATGGTTTTTTTTTTTTGAAATTCGTCGTTATGTTCAGGTTTTTTTTTATTTTGAAGCACACAAGTTGTTGTTTTTTTCAATGCTCATAGTGCTGTTCCATTCCTGCACGCGAACTTTATGTGAATTTCTCAGTTAGCAGATTCTTTTAATGATGTTTGTCAATTTCAACAAAACGTGATCGTCGCAGGGATTTTTTTTGCAGCGATTATGGCATGCATATATATGCGCTGGCGAAGGCAATAAAAGCCAGGTGAAAGTCAGTGCCCTTGGCGTCTACTAAGTCTCTTTGTACACTTGTTTCGTAGTGCTGCACTCTAATAGTTTGATCATCAACCAACTCGCACAAACCAAATATCTGCTAGACATTGAGATGCCTTAAAAGACCAGGCTTCACAAGGCCCCGTTAAAAGACCCACGGGATTTTTTTATGCGTTTCCTGACATGCACATGTTGCCAAAATTTATCCGATCATCATGATTTCATATGATGTGGTCGTCACAGACTAAATTTACGAGTGCGCTCCTAGATTCCCAAAAGGGGCTGCACCGAATGACAGTGATGTGCGTCTCCTATAAAAAATGCTACTAAAGCATTTATTATGACGATTGAACTCAGGCATTTTGTCTTTCCACGCGGTATATAAAATAGGTGTCTCCCGAATAAATTTCATTTGTGACATGTAAAGGCTGCTTAAGCCTTGAAGAACACTTGGTATAGTGTATCAATGCTTCTGTGAGTGTGTGAGTGATTTTAAATGAAAAGAAGATAAAAGTCAGCCCCGTAACTGTCTCTCAGGGGGACGACACCTCAACAGTAGCTCACGAGGGATGGGGTAAAGCAGGGATTAAAAATATAGGATTAAAAGATAAAGAGATAGAAAGGGGAAGGAGAGAGCGAGGCGCAGGGACAGCGAACGACAGAAGATGACGGAAGTAAGGAGGAGATAGAAAAAATGGACACGGTCGCAGCAGTCCGAGGACGGGGCACCACTCGGCGAGAGCTCTTGTCGGTGTCAGGAGATGACGTAGGGCAAGCCCACTTGGCCGGAGCTGCGGCACGAAACCATAGAGTGAGTGAATGCTTGTTCTCTCCACACCTAGTTGTACTTTAATCTAAGATACCATAATGTTTTTTGCTCATGTTGCTTGTAATAGGTTTCGAACTGCTGTTGACTGAACGTCGCGAGCTATATACGGGCCACTTTGATACTGCTGTCGTGCGCAAATTTAAAGAGAGAGCTCGCACAAGCAAAAGTGATAGTAAATAATAACTGAAAAAAGTTGCCCTCTAAAAATATAGGTCGCATGAAGGGCATTAGTGAGCTCTCGGGTTCACTTGTTCACTTTGCTTTTAAATTAGGTTTTACCGTAAAATGAAGGCAAAAAGAGCATAGCCAACCCGCCAGCTGGTCTAGTGGCCAAGACACACAGCTGGTGGCCGCAGGTCTCGTGATAGAATCACGGCCGTGTCGGTTGCGTTTTGAATAGAGGCGAAAATGCTTAAGGCCCTTAGACGTCAGACTCTGCCCAGACGGTGCTGCGAAAAATGCCGCAACCAGCGCCCCTATCACCACACTGGCCATAAATCAGTAGTGCACAGAGAGCCACCCGCAGACGAACTTGCATAGACCCTCCTCGTTTGTTGGTCTTTAGGCGTGGATTCCTGAAAGTTAAGGGCCTGACAAGCTTCTTCCTTCAATCCAACCTCGCTTCATAAAAGTAGGAAGCTCATCAAAACGAAATGCGGGCCCAATGCAAAACATGTTTCGTTTATTTCGGCATTCTGCCACTGGCTAAATGCAAGCGATCGTCGCATGACATCGAGTTAGAGGCATTCACTCCGACGTGCGTTATGTACACTAAAATAGAGTCCTGGTTAAATGCTGGCTATATCTAGAATACTATAAACAAAAAATGTCCTGTTTCCTGACTAAATCTAGCTCTTTAAGTGGGATCTTATTAAGAGTACAACGCCTAAATTCGTTAAACTTAGGCATACACATGATGTCAAAGCGATGAAGTGCATGCACGAGCAATCTGTGCGGGCAATGGTACGAAGCTCACTTTATCTGGCCCGAATGGCCTGGTAAATTTCGCTTTGCAGTTGTATTCTTCATTGATTTCTCGCTTTTTGTGCATTCAACTGTGCTATTACGCGTGCTCGTATGCTCTGTTGACAGTTTGGTTGGGTTTGGTTTGTTTTATTCAAGGCAAAATTGAACAAGATTGCCTTGGGGGACATGACTAAAGGCTAAGTAAATGCCTGACTTGGTCGTGCCACCCTGGCAGCAAAGCAGAAACATACCGCAAGTACAGTACGCAGAAAATTACAACATCACGTGTTATCTTACACGGGTACCCTAGTCGAACAGGAACTGCCAGATCTTCTGTTTGTATGTATGAAATGAGAATGCATGCTTGTCCACTTTCTGAGTGTACAACGAAAGGCAAAACCGATGCCTCCAAGATAGCTTCGGCAACCGCGGAGACCAACGGCAAAAAAGAAAAAGTGGTCGTGGTCACTATCGTTTTGGCATTTACCTGTATGACGCACGTATTTAAAGCCGGGACGTATAGAGCCTTCAAAGCTCTACGTGCGTAATGCTCTGTGGTGGCTACAACTTCGGGTTATTGGTGGTCGCGGCGTTTGCGATGTTTATCGCGGGCTCCACCTGTCTGCTGTTGCACGTTACGAACCATGGTCAGAAGGTCTGTTAAGCTTCATAATCGAAGTTACCATGGTTCTCCATCAAGGCTACTCAGAACAATACTAGGAAACCTACGTTATCACACTTACTCAAGCGAACGGCTGTGGAGAACGCGAATAAATCGTTTACCCCACACTCTCGCAAGGCCTGTATTTAGCGCTCTGCCATCCTGCTTTGCGAAAACTGCGGAAATCAGTAAAATGTAGCCATTTACGTCCGTGGCAATTTACAACGCGACAGTAGCGTGACTGAGGTCTGTTTCTAGTAGAGCGCGGTGCATTTGCGTCTGCTCTTGTCGCCGTCGTTCAGGCGAGTGAACCAGCAAGCAGTTTACGCGCTTCGGTGATGCGTCAGACCAGCGGAGAGAAATTTATAGCTCTTTTTCAAGTGTTCAATTCGCGATTACATGTATTATTTAGCTCAATTGTTGTTTCGTACGCTGCGGTTGCGCAGCAAACTGTGCAAGGAAATCGGGCTTTGCACTACTCAAACTGCATCAACAAGTGGCGCTGCCTGTCCGCAAAACTCCATAGTCTGACTTGTATGAGCTTAAATTTAGGTGCACGTCATGGAACCCCAGGTGGTTGATATTGTCGGAGCCCTCCACTACGGTATTTTTTTAAGGAGGTTGTAGTTTTGGGATGTTCAACCCCAGAAACTATAGTTACACGAAGATAATGGCAGTGTGAACTAAGTGCGGCTCACGTAATGGGCAAAACACGTCGAAGTTTTTATGCAACCACTTCTGCACTTAAGAGTGAGAGAAAATTTAAGTGAAATGCGGAGAAAAATTGGTGCTCCCTAATGTAACAAATGTCATGCACATTCAAGAAGATGACATAAGCCGTCATTATCTTTCGCGTAAACGTGATCGACCAACCTCAATGTCTCAGGTGATATCTTGAAGTCTTGATCACGAACGTGGGTTGATCTGAAGTCTGATATGGAAATCTGGTTGATATGGAAGTCTGGAGGCTCGCACGTACCTGAGGCCAAGATATACCTGACTCGCAACACGGATGTCATTGCCATAAATGAATAAAGGAACAGAACTCTCTTTACTTTTCACAGGGCCAATTAACACAAGGTTGAATAAAGTGTAGCTTGGGAGGCCACCTTGAGAAACACCGCTATGTGGGTAGTGCTGAGAAGTTGGCCCATCACCAATCTTAACGAAGAATGATCACTTAATTTTTCAGCTAGCAACACTGCAACAAACCAATGGTGCACTCGATTGCCAACCAACCAATTCGGGGGCGGCAACTGTGACCTCATGAGACCTGTTGTCGCATGCTCCTATTGCATTCATGAATAGCGTGACGGATAACCATCGGCATATTCTCTGATGTTAGACGTAACTTATCACATCAATGACATTCTCGATGCACCAGTTGACACGTCGAAAGCAGACTATGTTGTTTGCGTACATGCTAAAGCGTTTCAGGAGCTACTCGATTCTGGTGAAAATCAGTCACTTGTCACCTTCAGTACACAATAAACGAGTGCTATTTGGTGGACGATGCGAGCTATAGTGGGGAAGTGAGACTGAACGACTTGTTTACAGTCTTGTGGAACTTGGCTATGTCGTCTAGCATGGTTCAACACGTCCAGCATGGCTTCTTATGCTTGCCTATTGATATTGCATATCTTGCAGCAGGATACGCCATCTGAACAAGGCGACGACAATTTATTGCTCAAGGCAAACGTTGGAACAATTTCGTGATATTCGTCAACGTAATGAGCGACGGTACAGAAGAACAACATCCATTCATGGTCTGCGTCCATCCAGGCGCTCAGAAAGGAAGCTTCAACGTCGTTCATGTATATGTAATGGTGGGTGCTGCTCTGAGAGTCTCGAGACCGTTATAACTGGCAATGCAAGCATCCGCCCTGCAAAAGACAGTCATCGGCGAGCCTTCCTAACGTGATCCGCGTCCGAAGGAGGAGGAGGTAAAACTTTATTAGACCAAGGGATTTGGGCACTTACGTCCCAGGGTACCCGCACGACCCCACTGCGCTATGCGTTCATGAGTTCATGCAACGTCCGAAAGAAACGTGTCCGCGTCCGGAAGAAACGTGAGAGGTGCCGTGTCCCCCACGGAACGCACACTGGTGTCGCTGAGACGCGCAGTCGGCATCGGACGAGAGGCGCGTTCATGAACGGAGAATATAAAAGGGCATCTCATGTGCCCTATAAAAGTGCTCTCTCTCTCTGACCTTCACCTGGCTGTGTCGTCTCTAATATAAGGACGCGTGCAGACCTAGTTTAGTAACAGCTGTAAATATGTAATGAACCGTGTGTTTTTAAGCAAGAATCCTCGCAAGAGGTCTCCTTCCCCTGCACCTTATTGTCCGCCTGTAGCCTTGCCTCGGTCACATCAAGATCGATGAAAATCTATATCCCTAATATGGCACACATGGGAGGCTTACGAGCACTTTCGCAACAGCGATTTTCTATAAAGCTCTGGCGCTTTTCCAAGGTCGACAGAATGTGGTAGTAGCTGAATATTTTTGAAGGGAGATTGCTGACCATTCGACAGGCACAGGAGCCCTTGTTGCTAGTTGCACACCGCATTCATTAGACACACAAGCGGACATCACATTCAACATTGAGGAGCTTGATGCGGCTCCGCAACCTGATGTTGCCCCTGAA
>NW_023608896.1:0-25397 GCF_013339725.1 Rhipicephalus microplus | reverse complement strand
TCGCCTATTAGCACTCTGGCTATTTCCTCCTGTGCTGCCCATCTCTGCCTTGCCAAAGTGAAAGACACCCAGGAGAGTATGTACTCAACGGTGGACACGTAAATCATTATGCAGGAATGGAAGAAAAGAGCTTGTAATCTGCAAATCCTGTGGGAAAAAACTGCACGGCTAAGCTAATTTATTGGTGCCTTTTTTATCATCATAAACTAAACATTTATGTTTGCCTTACTGTCGTAGACACATATACCACACGTATTTCTTCAAAAATTTGAATTTTGTCAAAGCTTATTGTTGCTATATTTACAATTTCGGGGGCCTAAACCAGTGTTTTGCCCACCTATTTTTGGCGCCTAAAACTTGGTTTTAGTGCCTATAAGTCCAGTCTCTAGTCCTAACCTATTCTTACACCATGCACCGTGCGAAAACGCTGGAGCGCGCTCTCCACGCCGCAAGTCTTGAAACGGTTCCATGTAGTTCGCACCTTTCTACACAGTGCGCTGACGTCACTGCCTCCAGGCATATGGCCTGTGGCAGCCTCGCCACGTGTCACCTCTCTATCCTTTAATATTGTCCACCACTTACAACCTTCGAGCGTTCATCGGGTGAACACTTTTGTCTCGTTTGTCTGCAATGAAGAGCACACCGGAAAGCGAAGTGCCTTCGCCCATCGAAACATGCGCCGAAGCGATTTGGCCTAAGCCGGCTGTCGCCGGCGTTGCTAGTGTGAGCGGAGCCAATCGCGTTCGCGAATGCTGACGTCATGCCTGGAGCACCGATGAAGCGTGAGCCGGGGAAGCCGAATGCAACCATCGGCGGAGAAAGATAACGACACGGACTTGGTGCGAGTCAAGCTCGACGATCGCGTTCGAGAATGAAGACTGCGCGTGGGTAAAACTGACGAGACGTGAGCCAAGAACCCTAGCGGGAGCGCCCACAGCAAAAGGTTATCAGCGGTGAATCGTCGACGTCATCGTTGTCAGCAGCGTCATCGGCAACGTCTTCAAGGCACTGCGCGTTCTAACAAGGTCACCGTGCGCAACCCTGCAGCTTTGCATCGCATCAAGGTTCGCTTTGGGAAGATTTCATTAATTTTTGGGACAGTCATAATTTGACATGCAATCATGAGTTGTGATTTTCTTTACCGCGGCAAGAGTTTTGAGGGACATTACCAATAAAACGTGAACGTATGTTGTATAATTTTATGCTATGCCTCAGGTCTTGTTATTCTACTGCTGTATAGATGGGGCTTTGTCTATGTCATGAAAAAATTGCTAGTCATGGACATTAATAGGCCATTTATTTTACAAATGTGCCTCAAAATTTCAAGCATGTCAGTCATAACAGACGAACATGAAGACAAAATTGGAAAGCTCCCTTAATAATCAGTTAAATAGTGCAATTATTTGTACTCCTGAACATGCATTCACTAAACAGAACAAAGCTGAGAACCGCTAATGCAAGCATCGAAGTATGTTTTTTTTTCATGCTGTTACACGAACGCATGCCTCCCAAGCACTACCATAATCCACCGTATAGATTGCATTATTACGTTGTCATCATAATAGCAGTCCACTGTGGTTATAACCTTTACCTGGTTGTGATAATCACCACCCTACTTTTTGGGTTGGAAACTGCCAATTAGACCACCAAGAAAGCTGATATGTTTCAAAATTACAACAAAACGAAGTTGAGCTATTTGGCATGGATCCAGGATGAAAGAAGATATGCGTGCTGACATTAAAAAAATCAAACCGTTCCCGTTCATGGTACCTGAAATATATCTCTGTATATACTTCGAAATGATGAGCGGATATCATCTGCAGCTGCTGCTGTGATCTACAACATTAAATATAGCATGCTTTCGAAGAAGAATTCAAGTTCTTCAGAAAGTTCTTTTTTTCTCTCTTCAGTAAACACGCCAAGCCAATTCAGCCCAAACACAGCATTCCGGTGACAACCACTACTTAGGTACAATGGAAGGAAGAATGGAATAATCAATTTCGACTAATTGTTACAATATTATTATGTATTTGCCTGGGCGATTCCCACGCAACTAGAACAGAATAAAAATTAGCAGACCAGGAATGCCCACCTGATTAGGGAAGAGAGCCCATTCCCATTCACGTGGCCTTGCTTTAAGCATCCGGTAATGTAAACTAATCTTTCTGGGACCTCAGTTTCCAACATATGTTTCTATGCGCATTACATTTTTTTATGAGGTAAAACGCACACTTGTAATTGAATTTGAATGTTTGAATTTTAAATGCGAACAATTTCTTAGCGAACTTCGGTTACATTGAGCGTATCTATCTATCTATCTATCTATCTATCTATCTATCTATCTATCTATCTATCTATCTATCTATCTATCTATCTATCTATCTATGATAATGATTTAATATGTGGGGTTTAACGTCCCAAAACCACTGTATGATTATGAGAGACGCCGTAGTGGAGGGCTCCGGAAATTTAGACCACCTGGGGTTCTTCAACGTGCACCCAAATCTGAGCACACGGGCCTACAACATTTCCGGCTATCTATCTAATCTATCTAGCCGCCTGCGACTTTAGCTCTTCTGGCCGTTTCGTTAATGATATCAATACCAAATTTGGTGGTGTGGCGTAATATGACTGCATGACGAGCTTAATTGGTTAATCATAACATGATTGTCATGACATGTATGTCATGAATGTCATGATTTACATTTAAACGTCTTGCCGCTTTTGCGGAGGTTTCGTTCACTTGACATGTTGCAAAATTGGCTTGGCATAGTATGACATGACTACATGGCAAACACAAGTGACAGACCCTAACGTGAAAATGATGACATGCAAGTCATGTAAGTCCTGATTCATGACTACACGCCATGCTCATGGTACACTCGCAGTCATCTCGCCAGCTGCACAGTACCAAATTTAATGTTACGGGACACGAGTGCATGACGAAAGTATGTGACTGATGCAAACATGATAGTCATGAGATGCGTGTCATGTTAGCATGACTACATGTCACGCTCGTGATGCGCTCGGAATCATTTCGCTAGCGTCACATACACCAAATTCAGTATTACGGGGCGTGAATGGATGATGAGGATATGTGACTGGTGCAAACTTGATAATCACGCGATGCGTGTCATGTAAGAACATGACTACATGCTACGCTCATGATGCGCTCGTGGCCGTTTCGCCAGCTTCACATGTACCGAATCCGGTATAACGTGACGCTAACCGATGACATATGTATATGTTACGTCCAAATCATGGCATGCGTGTCATGTAACAACGTGACTACATGCAACACTCAAGGGCGCCAATACACTTCGATGTGACTCGGTGCGCGTGAGCGCCGGCGTTCATTTCGTCGCGTCACGCTAGTGGTGCCATGCCAGGCGCCGATATGCCCGGCATATACACGCAGGCGCGTACAGCGCCGCGTTGCTTTGACGCCTGCGCGTTTCAGCGCGCCCGGCGTCCCTCCATCACGATGCTAGGCAGACGGGGGGCTGTCTGGGTAACGTCGTCAGTGCGGAATGCAACATGTCCCATTTCGCGTCTTTTGCCAGCGAGCCTCGCCGACAGGCGCTGCTCGCGCCTAGCGTCAGACCACTGAGTGCTCGCGTTTTGCTAGCATAGCGTCGCTGCGCCCAGCGTGTACGCGCGTCAACGTTACGTGTGCTAACCACCGTTTCGCTAGCTTCGCATATACCAAGTTTGGTATTATGAGGCGTGAATGAATGACGAATGTATGTCACTGGCGCAAACATGAAAATGATGATATTGTCACGCAGCAATGGACGACGCAGTTGTCTATAAGGAAAACAAGTTTATTGGAGTGAACTTTTGCTCCCCTAACAACTGAAAGAATACACAGGCGGCGAAGCAGCGGCCGGCAAAACGACGGGCACGCTAGTGAGCGTCGGAGATCGAATGTCGCGGCATCGGCTGTGCGAGAATTTATATCCCTCGGCGCGAGGGTTTCTCGAATAGTCGAATTGTATCGAGAACGCCGTGATAGCGTTTGTTCGAAATTCTGTTCGTTCGCAACGCTCGAAGCGCTGTTCGATAGCGTTTGTTCTAAACGCTGTGATAGCGTTTGTTCGAAGCGCTGTGACAGCGTTTGTTCGAAACGCTGTGAAAACAGTGATAGCACAGGCCGGCGCAGCCAGGCCGAAAAAACAAAACACAAATAAACAAACCCAATGCATGGTTCGTGGCATTACCCCCCCTCTGAGAGTGCATCGACCCGATGCTAACATAAGGAACAGTCCAAACAAATTAAAATAAAAGTTCGTCATCGTCCGTAGAAAGGTTTTAAGCAATCCACATGGACGACTTCGGGCCGCGTGTGCCGTCGTGATGTACGGGAGTCACCATCGGGTATCACTTCGTACGTTAGTTCGCCAACACGTCGTAGAATCCGGTAGGGTCGGAAATAGCGTCGTAGAAGTTTCTCACTGAGTCCACGTCGTCAAATGGGAGTCCAAACCCACACACGATGTCCAGGATGGTACTCAGCGTCTCGGCGTCGGAGATTTAGCGTCTGGCATCCACCAGTTGCTGGTCCGTTATACGAACTCGAGCGAGCTGGCGGGCCTCCTCCGCACGTTGGAGGTATCCTTGGACGTCGGCGTTGAGGTCATCGTCTTCTACGTGCGGAAGCATGGCGTCGAGCATCGTAGTCGGCCGTCTTCCGTAGACGAGCTCGAACGGTGTCATCTGCGTGGTTTCTTGGATAGCCGTGTTGTACGCAAACGTGACGTACGGGAGGACTTCGTCCCACGTCTTATGTTCAACGTCGACGTACATAGACAGCATATCTGCGATTGTCTTATTCAGCCGTTCCGTTAGTCCGTTCGTTTGGGGGTGGTGCGCCGTCGTTCTTCGGTGATCTGTGTTTCTATAGCGTAAGATTCTTTGCATGAGCTCCACAGTGAAGGTCGTTCCGCGGTCCGTGATTAGGACCCGTTATTAGGACTCCATGTCGCAGCACAATTTGGTTAATAAAGAACTTTGCAACTTCTTGTGCAGTTCCCATAGGAAGAGCGGTGGTCTCTGCATAGCGCATCATGTAGTCTGTCGCTACGACAATCCATTTGTTCGCGGATCGGGATGTAGGGAACGGGCCCAGAAGGTCCATTCGAATGTGTTGGAAGGGCCTCGTTGGGACGGTGATCGGCTGCAGAAGTCCGGCGGGTCTCTTCGGTGGTGTTTTTTTGTCGCTGGCAGTCACGGCAGCTCCGGACGTAGTGGGTGACACCGGATGTAAGGCGGGGCCAGAAGTATTTCGCCTTGATTTTTGTAATCGTGCGAGCTGTTCCGAGATGTCCGGAAGACGGGTCGTCATGGCACGCTTCCGAAATTTCGTCACGAAGGTCTGCGGGGATGACAAGTAGATAATTCGTTCTCGTTCCGGGGTTGAAATTCGTCTTCACTAGGATGGAGTTTTTGAGGCTGAATGCTGGTAAGTTGCGCTTGAACGCCCTAGGCACGGTGACGTTGCGTCCTTTGAGGTAGTCGATCATGGCGCGGAGGTCAGGGTCGGCACGCTGCTGGGCGGCTAGGTCGCTCTCTGTCACGACTCCGAAGAACGCGCTGTCTTCATCGGAGTCCTGTGGTGGTGGGTCGACGGGGGCGCGGGACAGGCAGTCGGCGTCGGCGTGTTTTTTGCCGGATTTGTAGAATATTGTAACGTCGAACTCTTGCAGGCGCAAGCTTCACCACCCAAGACGGCCAGAGGGGTCCTGCAAATTAGTGAGCCAACACAGCGCATGATGGTCTGTCACAACCTTAAACGGTCTACCATAGACGTATGGGCGAAATTTTGAAATGGCCCATATGATAGCCAGGCACTCTTTCTCGGAGGCCGAGTAGTTTCTCTCCTCCTTCGACAGACCACGGCTTGCATAGGCGATTACCTTTTTGTAACCGCTTTGCTTTTGGACAAGGACGGCACCCAAACCGATATCACTGGCGTCCGTGTGCATTTCCGTTTCGACGTTTTCGTCGAAATGAGCGAGCACGGGCGGGTTTTGCAGGCGTTGTTGCAGCTCGCAGAAGGTCTTTTCTTGGTCGTTTTCCCAGCTGAAAGGGGTGCTTTCTTTTGTCAGGCGCGTGAGTGGCTCTGCAATGCGTGCGAAGTTTGCGACGAAGTGAAGGTAGAATGTGCACATTCCGAGAAACCTTCGCACACCCTTCTTATCTTTCGGCCTTGGGAAGTTCGCAGTGGCTGATGTTTTCCGGGTCAGGTAGGACTCCCGCGGCGTTCACGACGTGACCCAAGAACTTGAGTTCCTTGTACGCGAAACGGCACTTCTCAGGCTTCAGCGTTAACCCCGACGTACGAATGGCCTCGAGTACAGATTCCAAGCTTGTGAGGTGTTTGTCGAAAGTCCGGGCGAATACGACAACGTCGTCGAGGTATACGAGACAAGTGTGCCACTTCAGGCCTGCTAGCACAGTGTCCATGACTCTCTGAAACGTCGGGCGCTGTGCACAGCCCAAACGGCATCACCTTGAACTCGTATAGACCGTCCGGGGTTATAAATGCAGTCTTCTCTCGGTCTCTCTCGTCCACTTCAATTTGCCAGTAGCCGGTCTTAAGATCCATGAATGAGAAGTACTTGGCGTGGCAGAGGTGGTCGAGGCCGTCGTCGATTCGTGGCAGGGGGTACACGTCTTTTTTGGTGATTTTGTTTAGTCTCTGGTAGTCAACGCAAAATCTTAAAGTGCCATTTTTTTCTTCACGAATACAACCGGCGCAGCCAACGAACTTTTTGATGGCTGTATTATGTCGTCGCTGAGCATGTCATCTACTTGAGTCCGGATGGCTTCGCGCTCGTGTGAAGAAACGCGGTACGGTGACTGTCTGGTAGGTCGGGCTCCATCTTTGGTTATTATACGGTGCTTCGCCAAAGGTGTCTGACGTAACTTCGAGTTCGAAGAAAAACACTCGCTGTAGCGACGGAGCAACTCCAGTAATCTGTCCCGACTTTCTTGCGACAGCGCCGGGTTCACGTCGAAAGGATGTGGCAGCCTGAAGCATCTGCGCGTGCGCGTTCAAAGGTGGCGACCGCGATCACTTGACTCGCTTCTTGCGTTTCTTTGAGGAACGCAATTGCAGCGCCCTTGTTTAGATGCTGGTACTCCTCGGTGAAATTGGTGACCAAAACGTGGAATCTGCGTTGCTTAAACCGCGCAATGCCTCTTGCGACAGACACACCGCGGTCTAGAAGCAACCTTTGGTCAGTCTCCACGATAGCGTCGACGTCAGGAGCAGCACCTTCACAATAGACGGCGATCATCAAGCTTGCGCAGGGTGGCAGGGTGACGTGATCGTCGGCGATCCTTACAGCAGCACGGTGTCCGAGGTTCGGCTGCAGCGTCGTGGAGTAATCGGAAGAAAACGTTATCGACCTGGTCTGCAGATCAATTATTGCGCCATTGTCCGTCAAAAAGTCCATTCCGAGAATTACGTCGCGGGAGCAGTTCGGCAAAATGACGAACTCCGAAGGGTACGTAGTGCCGTCTATGGTGACGCGCGATGTGCACATTCCAATTGGGGTCACGAGGTGGCCTCCTGCTGTGCGTATGTGCGGACCGTTCCATCTGGTCGTAATTTTCTTTAGCTTGGACGCGAATGACCCGCTCATGACCGAGTAGTCGGCTCTCGTGTCGATGAGGGCGACTACGTCAAGGCCGTCAATGGACAACTGGACGTCGGATGCCGCTTTGCTCGAATTTCGGGTGCGTCGGGGCGTCGTATCGCGGCTTGCGCGTGTTGATGGTCGGGCACTATGCGTCGTCATTGTCGTCTTCTCAGCGGCAGGCTTCATCATTTCGGGTACGCGTCGCGCAGCGTAGCTGTCGTCATTTTCGGGGGTCTCGTCCGGGTGTCGTCGGGTCGTCGGGATGAGGGCATGTCGTGAATCACGGTCTTGCGTCGTTGGAGGGTTTTCATTTTCTCGCCGTTGTGCAACTTCACCTCCAGAAGTTGCTGCTTTTAGTTTCCCCGTCGTGGGCTGGGGGACCATCCACGGGTGAAGTCAGCATTGCTGTGACGGTTGGGGGATTGGTACGGGTAGAGCGACGGCGAACGGTTGAAACGGGATGGTCCACGGCTGGTGTTCAACAGGTATTCTTCGATCTGAAATGGGCGCTGGCCGGCTCGCGGGCGGGGTGCGTCGACGGAGAACCCACGCAAACCCAGCCTCTTGTACGGGCAGCGGCGGTAGACGTGGTCAGCCTCTCCGCAGCGGTAGCACAGTGGACGATTATTTGGCGTTCGCCACACCTCGGTCTTCCTGGGCGCCTGGTTTTGGGTTAGAGGGGGTCCTGCGGCCGACATTGGGCGGCGGTACGGCGGGGCCTCTTGATAACGGCTTGGGACGGGTTGGGGTCGACGAGCAGCAGCGGAGTAGGTCATTGGTTGTGGTTCGCAAGATGCTTCCGACGGCGTGGAATTCCCCAGTGCTTGCTGAACCTCCTCGTGGACGACGTCAGTGAGGGAGGCGACTTGGGGCTGCGGCGTTGCTGGGAACAATTTCCTCAGTTCCTCGCGAACGACGGCGCGGATGGTCTCCCGCAAGTCTTCCGTCGCCAATCCAGGGGCGTTTACCGGGTTCACCGAAAGGGTGTTGAGTGGTCTATCGTATTGCTGCGAACGCATATCCAAGGTCCTCTCGATCATCGTAGCCTCGGTGACGAACTCAGCGACGGTCTTAGGGGGGTTGCGGATGAGTCGAGCGAAGAGCTCTTGTTTAACTCCCCGCATCAGAAAGCGCACCTTCTTCTCTTCTGCCATTTCGGTGTCAGCTCTCCGGAACAGCATCTTCATCTCCTCAGCGAACAGTACAACACCTTCGTTAGGGTGTTGTATTCGCGTCTCCAACAAAAGGGCGGCTCGTTCTTTCCGCACAACCGTAGCAAATGTTTTGAGGAATTCGCTTTTAAATATAGTCCAGTCGGTTAGGGAGCCTTCGTGGTTCTCAAACCACGTTGGAGCGGCATCCTCCAAATAGAAGAAGACATGACGAAACGTTTCTTCGTCATCCCACCTGTTAAAGATGCGGATGCGCTCCAGCTTCTCCAGCCACTCTTCCGGGTCTTCACCAGGAGATCCTCGGAATGATGGGGGCTCACGAGGTGGTTGCAGAACGACGGGAGGGTTGGTAGCGCTGGTCATGGTGCCTGCGTTGATCATCGTGGTTTTTACGTCTTCTTTCCTTTTTTTATCCGGGAGCAGTCCAAACTCTGGCTGAAGGCCTTGCTGTCGGCGGCTGACACGAGTTGGGCGTGCTTGTCGTGTTGGGCTTGCTTGTCGGAGAGGTACGGGGATCGATAACCCCGCACCTCCACCAGATGTCACGCAGCAAAGGACGACGCAGTTGTCTATAAGGAAAACAAGTTTATTGGAGCGAACCTGTGCTCCGCTAACAACTTAAAGAATACACAGGCGGCGAAGCAGTGGCCGGCAAAACGACGGGCACGCTAGTGAGCGTCGGCGATCGAATGTCGCGGCATCGGCTGTGCGGGAATTTATATTCCTCGGCGCGAGGGTTTTTCGAATAGTCGAGTTGTATCGAGAACGCCGTGATAGTGTTTGTTCGAAACGCTGTTCGTTCGGAACGCTCGAAGCGCTGTTTGATAGCGTTTGTTCGAAACGCTGGGATAGCGTTTGTTCGAAACGCTGTGAAAACAGTGATAGCACAGGCCGGCGCAGCCAGGCCGAAAAAACAAAACACAAATAAACAAACCCAATGCATGGTTTGCGGCAATATTTATGTCATGTAAAGCATGACAATATGCTACGCTCATAGCGTGCTCGGAGCTGTTTCGCTAGCTGCATATATACGAAATTTGGTATGAGGTGACGTGAATGAATGACGAAGGTAAATGACACGTACAAACGTGATAGTAGTAAAATGAAAGTCATGTACGACATAATTAACCCCGCCTCGTAACGCTGTGCTGATTTGAAAGTTACATATCAACCTTCCTCATTCGTGCTTCGCATAAAATCGATTCTTTGTGTACGTGGGATCTGCCAATTTTTTGTGTCCTGTCGTATGTCAAGGGCGGTCAAATATGCTGCCATGATGCTCTCTGCTGTCTTAATTTAGAAGCTTCTTTGGGGTTCAATGCGGGGCCATAGCACCATGAACAAAACCTCGTTGATGATATCCGCTGATGAAGTGGAAGGTAGGTCTTTACCCGGTCGACTTCTGTAACGCTATATATGTAGGAGACTTGGCCTGGCTCGTACGCGATAGCAACTTATTATTGCGATAGCAACTATAAAGACACTATCGGCTGGATTTTGCCGCCGGCGTCAGCGTCGATGTCATGCACCGTATATATACATATCTATATATGTGAAAACACAATACAGAAAAAAATCAAGAAAAAACTTTCCGGCGCACGGAATTGAATGTGGGATTTCTGCGTCGCGAAAGTGAGGCGTTTACCACTGAGCCACCGTTCAAACAGCAAGCTGTTTGAATCTACCACTTACCGCTGCTGTGTTTTCCGCATTACCAGAAAGACGGCGCAATGAGTGCACGTCGCCACATCGTGCAGCGGCGCCCGCTCTAATTTCATACGCGTAGTTTTCCCGGCTTAGAGAAGTGGAGCTACGCTTCTCGCATGCCCTTATCTCGTGGTTGTAAGGAGGGGAGGATCGTACGGCTTGGCTGGCCTCGGGCTTTACGTGGAACGATTCTGCTGTAGTTACCGGGTGAGCAAAGGTCACTGCAATAATTGCCGTCTCCGTTCGCGAAAACCGCGTGCTTTTCAGACTGAGCGAAGTAACAAATGAGACGCTTATTCGCGTGCATCGGTACCTGTGAGTACGTTTCGTGCGTACTTTGTGCGCGAGAAACGCGGGGCAAGTTTTGATCTGTTTTCCGATCGGCGCGTTACCTTTCAAATTGTAGCTATCACCTTCATTGCTTCAGCTTTGCCGCAAAACTGCGACTTTTTTTATTAAAGTGCCCTTCTGACTCACCAGCTTCCCCTGTTATTGTTTCATGTGTCACACATATTTAAAAATGCATGCATTGGTTTGAATTTATAGATGACCCTTTTATATAGATCCATCTAATGCTTTTCAAAAAGGATGTAGTTGATAAAGCAGGACTTCAGGAAAATGCCTGACCTATTGAATATTATTTATTTTTAGGCCTGAGAAACGAATTTTCAGCCTCAAAAATAAACTTATAGCAGGCAACAGTAGCCAAAAAAGTAGCTTTTACCTACAATCACTGGCTAATGAGGGTTCTAATTGTGGCCTTCCTGTGGTTCGTGATTGCTTCGCATATATTAGGAAATTGTCTAATGGGCATTCCTCCCTGATTGTTCAGTGTTGCCGTTCATTACACGAATTATTCAGACCTGATTCCAAAATTAACTGCGTTGAGTGCTTAGATAACATTCCTGTAATATTTAACAAAGGGACTAAGTAGAAATGCTCAGTCATATCGTGACTACTTGACGCTTCGTAGAATCAACAGTGTGGCCCAGTTTAGCCGAAAATAACTTCCAGCACAATTTTAGAAGCAGTCTTTCGCTGCACTTATTACATGTAGTCAGCTCGATTGAGCTTTTTATGATTCTCTAACAATGCAATTTATCACCAAAGGAATGCAAAAGTTTTCATCAGTTTTAGAAGGCATGTGTTACCTTGTCAATAGAAAAATATTGCTACAATCTGGTGTATCCAGTCTCTATATTGCATTCTAACATATTACTGATTATATCTATGCTTGGATATAGCAAAACGAATAGGCCTACCAAGAAGCCTGTAGAGATATCATCACTCTGTACGTATCAGACTGTAATACCACATCAGTTGGTTTTATCTGTCACGTTTGTTAACGAACTCAGAGTTTCGTAGCTCTATATATTGTTACGCAGCGTACGAGCCGGAATAGGAAATATAGAAGCAAAGGAAGGTGTGGCGTAAGCCATGCCTTTAGGGCATCATCATCATCATTCTCATCGAAGAAGAAGATCTCTTTTGCATCTGGTCCTGTACGACTTGTCATCCTAGCTTTGTACCAATAAACCACAGACGCCTACTGTGTGCGTAACAGAGTGGTAGAGGTGCTGCGTTAAGACAATCAACGAGAAAACCACTACCATTCAGGGTTCGTCGAAGTCGTCACCTTGCCGGCCTGCCTCCTTTCTTGTCCACCATGTCTAACAACAAAGGCGCTCAGAATACCGCGCCTAGCACTACTTGGCCACACCTAAAGGAGAAAGGACCTTTCTCATGCAAGGCGATTGAGGACGTAGGTGACTGGCTCAACCATTACGAGAGAGTGAGAAACTACAACAAATCACGCGAGATTGCCTACCTCACTAGTGAGCTTCATCGATTTACCAAGTCCCGGATTACTCGCGGACGGCCCGCGGACGCCTTGGCTCACATGTGGCTACGCCAAATGCACGCGATCTAAAAGTCCTGAGCCAGCCCGAGTGGCCTCGGGCCATCTGCGCGCTTGATGCTGACTGCATCCGCTGTGGCGTCTGCTATGCCGTCTGCTCTCTCCATAGCTGAAACACAGGCGACAACGCCGACTCATTTGCAACCTAAACAGCAGTTAGGTAGTGAAATATACCAATTTTTGGTGTGATGCAACCTACTGTAAGTGAACTACTCGAGCGCGTGCGCATCGTAAACCGACATGGTCGTTCCACCGCTGTTTCTCTTAGCGAGTATAACGCGTGTTTGCCCGAGCTTCGGGAATACGCACATGCTCGACGTGGCTCATAACACCGATGAGAAGAACTGGGTGCGCTAACAATGCGAAATCCAGAAACATGCGAGAAGTGGACAGAAAAGCAAAGAGAGAGCAAGAGCGCATCAAAAATTTCCCGTGTCTAACTTAAGATGGCCGCACAGCATACGCACCACGCGGTCGTCTGCCAGCGGCCCGAAAGAAATTGTTCGGGCGGTCCCGGGCCGCTCGCAGGCCGCCAGGCATGCGAAAAAAATTACGGCATATTCACGGGGTGAATGATGATGAATGGGCGAAGCTCCGGAGGGATTCATCGGTAAACTGTGAATCTTCCGTGTAATTCGCCCAGTCGATCACCATGTAAAGACGTGAGAAACGCTGTGTGTATATACACAAATCAACTTTTATTTGTTCTTAGACGATGGATGGCTTGCGATGCCCCTTGCCTCGCGCGCTCGCACATCGGGATTCTGTCTGCGAGCGTGCGCTGCTGCCGCCTTGCGCTCTCTCCGCTGTGCAGCCTTATCCATCTGGCGACTCCGAGCGCGCGCCAACAGCGAACGGATTTTATTACAACGCTCCCCCTAGCGTACGTCGCCGCACTAAATCGAACGATTGCCTTCAACCAATGACACGCGCCATATGTGACATCATTCCTATTTTATAAGATCTCGCGTCTTTCATCAACTACAAGTACCGCTTTCTAGTTTATAACATCTTGCATCTTTTCATCATCAGCTACAAGTACCACCATCTAGTAAACACTACAAGAACTAAACTAGAGGTGGCTACATACAGGAGACGGTACCGCCATCTAGTGAACACTTCAAGAACTAAACTAGAGGTGGCTACATACAGGGGACGGTACCGCCATCTAGTGAACACTGCAAGAACTAAACTAGAGGTGGCTACATACAGGCTACAGAGGACGCAAAGCCCACGCCCTAAGGAGCTTCGCCCCTAAAACAAACATGCGTCCGAGTGATCCCAGACTAGTCCGGAGCTTCCAGTTGGTCCCCAAGAAAAACGAATGCGGCGCCGGCGTCCGGGGCCGTCCGGAGCCGTCCGGGACATATAAATCGATGAAGCTCAATGTTGCCCTCGTTTGGCACGAGAACCACGAAGATACTCAGACTACATGAGACCGTTTCGTTGAGGAGATCAAGTTTTTCGATAACTCATCTGCAAAAAAGAAAAGCGCTGAACACTGTGTATACCGAAGATATTTTTAGGCTGTGTAGGGAAGCCGATTATTGCATGTCTGAGAAGTTTGGGTGTTTGGAACCGAGAAGTTTGGGTGTTTGCACTAGAGATTAATAAAAGATGTGTGCAACTTCCTTACCAGCAGCAAAAGCCTGATTTGCATGTATGACGTTGTACGGCACTGACGTACGTTGGAAACCTTGGAGCAGCGCAGGATAGCACCGATGTTCACTCGTCTGGCAAATGTCACCTCAGCGGCCAGCATAAAAGTGGCATCAACTGTTGACCTTTCGGCGAGCATCCACCAGGTTGTTCAGCAGTTCCTCAGGCATGGGGAAATAACACGTGAAATAGCAACTGACATGTCTCCATCCTACTTTCAGCAGGACGCTGCTGCCTTATAGCTTGCGGTTAGCAAACGCCATCCGCTAACGCAGTGGATGTTGCAGGATCCCGGCGTATTCAGCTGCCAAATCCGGCTTTTTACGAACGATCGCAGTAACCTGAGCGTTTTCGTTCTGAACGCTCATACCGCCCGCCAACAGGTAATTTCGTTGTATCTCGCCCTAGCGCGAACGCTCGTAGATGTGTGAAAGCGTGCCTGAACACTTCGAAGAAAGGCGATGACCCCGTCTTGGGCCTGTATGGTAAAGCTGTGGTATGAACTGTCACATATCAAGGTATCGCAATCGTTCACGCATCCTGCGCTATAAAAAGTGGCGACCCTGCACTCATCAACCTGCTGTTCCACTTTTTCAACGACTATGGCCAACCCATTCACGACCCGGCAGCACCTTCTGGCACGGATACAGGCGCAACCACTCCCCTGTTTCTGATCAAATATTGACGTCACCTCTGGTGCCTGGATCGCACTAGCCTCGGTAAAATCCACACCAGGAAAACTAGACAGCACAGCCGATGGGGGTGAGGTTGCTGGTGACTTTCTGCAAAAATAACTACCGCCACCTGTGTTTTTGTTTAAGAAGACAGTGCAAGTTTTTGTTGAAAGTGTGCGTACGATGGGCTCGGTGGACTAGTGCTACAATTTCCATTAAGAGTTTTGCTCTAAAACACTGTTTAGGACGCAAGGTGATGTTTCTGTGATAGAAGGCGAGAACAATCTGTGGCATTGGTGGCAACTTCATGTGTTCCATTAAAGTTTGTATGGAAGCAGTGTCTCTGGGTGATCAAGTGTTTGCTACAGAATTCTCAGTTATTCGAAGGAGCACACATTGCATAATCTTGGGGATTGATTTCCTTCGAATGTGTGGTGCCACTGTGGATTGTACAAATGAAGAAGTGTACATACATGTGATGCCGTCCTTGCAGAACTGTTCGAGACTGCAGATAGTAAGCATGGCGTGCTCCGGATTAGTGAGGATAGCGTTGTCTCGAGATTCCCTGAAGTATGTGTTCTGGTATTTTCTACAGGCACCGAAGACTATGATAGCGTCTTCGACGCAATGGTCGAGCCTTTTTTTTTTCAGTTGCGTTTAGAAGAACACATTGGTGCCCCATTTCATAGTGTGAGTCATTCAAGGACACACAGAAGTATGGGCGGTAAACTGTTCAGCTGAGTCGGTGGCTCTACGAGGTGGACTGAAGCTTGCTGTGTTCAAAGCCTACTAACCGATGACCGTGGCTGCTCTCAGTGATACTGCAGGTAGGACGCCCGTCAGTAGTTGCTCAGCCGAATCTAAATATTCACCTATGATCAGCAGAACACTTTCTACCGTCAAGCACAGCATGCTTTTAGGCATCCTGGTAAACTACATGGCGGTTTTTGATTTGGCCCAGAGTGATAATACACCCACTATTCCTACGTCTCGCACTCACCACAGAATGAACACAAAAATAGCTCAGCCCACCCGCGAAAACCTCGACCGAATGTCACCTTCTGAGCGCAATAACATAGACGAACAAGGGCGTGATATGCTTCAGAAGGCTGTCGTTCAAGAATCATCGAGTCCTTGGGCAGGTTCAATAATACTCATAAAAAAGAGAGATGATAGCTGATGATTCTCTGTAAATTATCGTGGTTTAATCTCCGTCACGAAGATAGACTCCCACGAATCGATAATGCTTTAGACTACCTCCAATCAGCATTCTATTCAGAGTTCATGGACTTACGTTCAGGCTACTGGCAAATATCTGTGCATGCGAAGGACAAAAAAAGATGGGTTTTTTACCCCACACAGACTATACAGTTCAAGGTGATGTTCTTCGGTTTATGTAACGTGCTGGCAATATTTGAAAGGCTTATGAACACCATTCTGCGCGGCCTCAAGTGGAGCATGTGCATGTGCCATTTTGACGACGCTGTAATCTCCGGTCGTGCATTTAGCTAGCATAACGAACGGGTTGAAAATGTTCTGGAGTGTATTCAAAATGCTGGCCTGGTTCCTATTGCGAAGAAGTGTCGCATCGACGCACGACAAACCTTGGCGCTGGGATACCTCGTCAACGAGGATGGCATCAGGCCCGACCCAAATACGACAATGGCTGTTAGAACATTTAAACCACCTCGCTCATAAAGGAGCTTCGGAACTTCTTGAGCCTGTGCTCTTACTTTCACCGATTTATTCCTGCATGTGCTAAAGCTGGCCTTCCCCTGACCTCTCTTCTCTGCCGAGGTGCTAATTTTGAATGGACTCCTGATTGTGACTTCCTTCAACCAACTGAGGTTCTTGCGCACGTCGCAGTTTATACATTGACACTTCGATCTTTTTGTGGCGACTGAAGTTTACGCAGATGCAAGTGGCATCGGCATACGTGCAGCCCTGGTACAACGATGTAATCAAAAGGAACACGTGATCGCCTATGTCAGTTGCACATTAAGCAAACTAGAACCCAATTACGCTGTGGCTGAACAAGAATGTCTCCCACTCGTCCTCGCTTTGCAGTGGTTCGGCTCATACCTGTACGGTCACCTTTCTCAGGTAGTTATGGATCATCATTTTTTGTGCTGGCTTGTCAACCTTCGGGATCCGTCAGGCCGTCTTGCCCATTAGACCCGCTGATTGCAAGAGTATGACTTCACGATATTGTGCAAGAGCGGCAATAAACACGCTGAGGCAGGCAGCCTTTCGAGGATGCCGCTTGATACGACAGTTTGCGATGCTGAAAATTTCGATAATCTTATTGCGTCCGTGGCGTGAACGTTCCCAGATGAAGATACCTTCGAAACTGAGCAGTGGAAGAATATGAGCCTGTATCCTGTTACGAAAGACGGGGACGCCAACATGGTCCCGAAGGCGCCACTGCTCCGATCTCCGGTGACACGATCACCAGCCGTTTGGTAGCGTAGGTTTCTCAGCTCGCGAGTGCTTCTGCGCAGAGCTGAAAAACGAGCGGACTAGACGACGGTGAGTTAAACCAAGGCTTACGTACAGCATAGAAATAGAGGCGTTACAAATTCGGCACTGGGGCCGACAGTTTAGAGACTCGAAGAGCAGAGCTCTCTTTTCTGACACATAGGTCTACTGCTGGCGACGCGCCACAAGGCTGTTTTTAATGCACCGGGTGGATCTTTTTAGTAACCAAATGTCCAAATAGCAGCGCCACTGACCGTGGGGTGAGAATCCTCCAATGGGGCTCGCCGCTGGGCCGCCTCGTGCGCATCAAATCCGAAGCCGCTGCGCGTAGTTGCAGCCCAGGACGAGTGACGTCGCCACGCATTGCGTAAGATTTGCCAGACTGTAAGGCGCTGATTGCTTCGACGAGCTCGTGGGCTGAGGGGGCTCGCTGTGCGTTGCGCGACTGACCGGCGCCGCCACGTGATGACACCATTGAGTTGTTCGCGTCAGGCGGGATCGCGTGCTGGCCTTGACACAGATTGCCTTTTTGAGAGGCATGGACGTTCAGTTTGGACTCGCAGGCGTAACAGAACCCACGCCGCCAGACAATGCGCCAGAAATGCGAGCTGCTCTCACGTGGCTCGAATGTCAGGCGCGCTCGTTCGCCAGGTCCCTCCAGGGCCATGGGGAGAATGCAGTTCCATACTCGTTTCGTGAACACATCCCATTTTTGAGGATGGATCCCAGCTCCACTGGCTTGTCGCCACAACTTGCGGGCCAGCTTCGCTCGTCCCTTCTGACGATTTTTGGTCTCAGCCCTTGTCGATGGTTCTGCAACTTGTTAAGAACGGTTCGACAACAGACAACACACGACACAAGCAAGTGCCCTCAGTCACTCGACAGAACATCAGACAAAATATATTACAACCTATACCTAGCTACTTGTCCTTCGGAATTTCGTTCCCTCTACATCAAGAGGCACATACAGGACACAAGACTCCTAAAATGAGAACTCAAATTTTTTTCACGTACAATAACGTCACCAAATAGAATACAACATACAGTTGCCCCCTTGAGGTCACTGTGGACGAGAGCGCTCAGCTAAGGCCGTGGTGAGGTCAAAATGTTGCCCCGAATCACCAGCGAGAAACCGAAAGGTGGAGAAGGTACTAACTGAACGCACGGCTCAATGCGTCTGCATTAGCGTTTAGCTTTCCTTTTTTGTAGCGAACGTCAAAGTTGTGCTGTTGGAGTATCATGCTTCCCCTCAGTAACCGGCCACTTTTAGGCGACATGTTATTTAACCATGTTAGAGAACAGTGGTTCGTTTCGACCACAAACCTCGAACCAGAGACATAACAAGCTAGCTCTTAAACGGCCCACACGAGGCACGCGCATTCCTTTTCATAGGTACAGTATGCCTCTTCCCTGCCACTGAGTCTTCGACTTAAACACAAAACTGGTCTTTCGTTACCAGCACTGTCTTCCTGGCACAATATAGCTCCCATGCCGCAATCACTCGCGTCGCATTGAACCACAAATCTCTTAGAGAAGTCGGGTGCCATGAGAACGGGCTTCTCACTTGGGGTCTGTTCCTGGACTTCACTTAACCTAGGCTCTAGGTTCAACTGCTCCAAGATTACCTCCGATCCCCTTTCTATCACATCGCAATAACTCAAAATTTCTGCTCCCTCTTCCTCTGAAGCATTCAACAGCAGATTTACGACCGCTTGACGTTGAACGTATGGTTTCATCTAGTTACAGCGGTAGATTTTGTTCGGCCGCCTTCCTAATTTTGCTTCATAATTGGTATCAGAAAGCTTCAAAATTACTTTGGTGGGCCATTCCCAATCAACCTCAAGCTTGTTCTTTTTGGACGGCCGCAGCAGCATTACCTGACTACCAACTACAAAAGCGCGCTTCTTCGCCGATTTGTCGTAGTACTCCTTCGACAACACTTGTGCAGCCTTCATGTGACTTTCTACAAGGTCTTTCGTTTTTCCAAGCCTTTGAAGGAGGTTTAGAACTGATGCAACTACATTAGGGTCCTCATCGAATCCCTCCCAGGACTCGCGTAGCATTTGCAATGGTGTTCTCAAACTCCTGCCATACACAAGCTCTGCAGGGCTAAAACCAGTGCTCTCATGAGGAGCTGATCTCAAAGCGAACATATAGAGTGGAATACACGCTTCCCAGTCGCATTTGTGCTCGTAGCAAACAGCTCTCAGTATCTTTTTCAGAACGGAATGCATACACTCTACCGGCATAGATTATGGGTGATGGATCGAGCCTTGCACTACTTTATTCCACATTTGTTCATAAAGGAACAGGTAAGGCAGCTGGTGAAGACACTACCACTGTCGCATTGGATTTCAGAAGGAAATTTGACACGTGCAAATAAAGATTGCATTGCATCCACGACATGAGGGGAATTGAGCTCCTTAAGTGGTATCGCTTCCGGAAATTTCGTGGCTACACAGATGGCCGTCAGGATATACCGACAACCTTGCCTTGACTATGGCAATGGCCCGACGATATCAATCACTATGCGCCGAAAAGGTTTTGTGATAAATGGCACAAGCTTGATGGGTGCCTTCCACTTGTCCGTGGGTTTCCCCGCTATCTGACAAGTGTCGCATGAACGTACAAAGTCTTCAATATCCATCCAGCATTTCGGCCAATAAAACTCAAGGGAAACTCTAGCCTAGTTCTTTTTTATGACGAGATGCCCTGCCAACGCGTTTTCATGCGCCAGTTCCAATAGTTGGCGATGATACTTTTGTTCCACCAAGAGCTGCTCATACTTGCCACCTTGCGCATTTGTGTAGCTCCAATACAGGAGCCCTGCTTTCTCAAAAAAAGAAACATTCTTTTTCTTTTTTCCCAAGTTTACGCTTTCCATTAGCGCTTTAATCGAGAGGGCTTCACGCTGCTCTCGAATGATCGTTTCTCGATCAACCCTCGACAGCTCACTCCAACGTTCCGCTACAGGCGAGAGCGTTGCACCCCTCTCGCTCTGACTCAATGGCGCCATGTAGTCTCCTCCGCCTACAGAGACCGCGCCAGTCGCTTCGGCAATGGGCCGCTCGATTGATTGTTAACATGACTCACGCGGAGACTTTCCCGTCTGAGGTTTCGTCGACTCGCCGCCAAGGTCACACAGACCAGCAGCTTTTTCACTTGATGCATCGCCAGATTGAACAAGTTCAAGTTCCTGCGAAAGCTTCCGCGCTTGCGGACGCGTGAGGGCCATATACGCTAAGTTGGAGAAGAACGATTTACCTTACACTTTGAGAAGCTTCTCTGAGTTATTAGAAAATAGATAAGGAAAACGATCAGGAAGCGCAGCAGACACAGCCGCTTCGCTGCGAAGCTTACCGAACGTGCCTTCAATGACAACTGTAGCGATTAGTAAACAAGCACTGTGCTCCTCGTCGACTTGCCTAATCCACGCGCATTCTCCTGTAAAGTCATCCGGAGACACCAACGAAGGATCGACAACGTCCATGGTTTCCACTGAGTCTCGAAGTGCTCGACACGTTTTCCCATCCAAACTAATTTCTTGCAGATACGGCTCCAACAACCGCATGTTCTTTTCCAATTCTCGAATTGTTTTGAAAGCAAACCTCCGCCTACAGTTTATCGCAATGCGCCCTTCCTTTTTGCTGTTGTAGCAGACTAGCGGCTTCCGTGATTCAAACGCCCATGTGGTATCAGTGCGTTGTTTGGAAACCGCACTTGATTTCTCTGCTTCCGTTTGCCCTTTCTCTACAGTATCCTTCGTAAGAGACGGGTCCTTCTTGTAATTACGGTGCGGAGCGGGTTTATGTTGATCAGGTTTCTTTGAAAAGCCCTCTTTCCTTTCCTCCTTTTCAGCGCGCACTGCCCTGCGATGCAACTTTCGGCGAGTATAATACTCCTCGGCTAACTCTGCTGCCTTGTTTGGCGGCACTTCACCAAGTTTGTCCTGCAGCCAAAGCTTGACATCCTCCTCTATGCAGCAGTAAAATTGCTTCAATGCAATGCATTTCACCACTTAATGCGATCGCCTTAAACACCTTCGCCCTTGAGCCATTCAATTACATCGGCTTTACGACAAAACGCGAAGTCAACGTGTGACTCATTCCCCTTTTTAGCATACCGGAACCTTTGCCTGAAAGCCTCGGGTGAAAACTTTTAATGTATGAAGAGCACTTCCTTGACCTCGTCATAGCTCTCAAATGCTTCCCTCGAAAAGCACGTTATCGCGTCGCACACTTCGCTTTGGAAGAAGAGCTAACAGGTTCTGTGCACAAACAAGACCGCTCCAAAGCATTTCGCTCACAGACGTGTTCAAACTTGACGAGATACTTCACCATGTCCTCGCCTACTACGAACGGTGGCAGTTGGTCCCGAATTCTATAACCACTGACCTGAACTGTCGGAGAAGCTACGCCAGGCGCCTGCGAATACTGTTGAATTACCAATTCTATTCGTTATGACTTGAGGCGCTCCTGTCTCTCGGCCTCCTCACGCTCGCGACGTTCGCGCCTTTCAGCTTCTTCACGTTCGCGAACTTCTCGCCTTTCAGCCCACTCACGGCGTGCTTTGATATCCACCCACGCCCTATCGACTTCGTCAGCCGACACTCCTTCATCCTTCATGATCTCAAGGATCGCATGCTTTTGTTTCTCACGACCTAAAGTAATGCCGAGTTCCTCACAAATTTCGATGAGTTCCTTCACTTTGAGGTTCTCTATCGTTCACAATAGCCTCTTGCTGTTTGCCCCTGTTAAAAATCTACTTGCCGTACCCGCTATAAGTCTACTAGCAAGACGCGCAAGCAATTTATAACACCCGCGTTTACACCCTCCGCAATAACTTTGGTTTCAAAGCGCTCTGACTTGGCTTGAAACGATCAAAGCTCACTCACCAATGCTTCACACACCCCTTTTCTAATATACTATAACCTGAGCTAGAGTAGTCTGGTGAACTGAGGGGAAAACATCAGGCACTCACCCCATCGATGTCGCTGACGCCGGCCAATCCCGCAGCTGCCAATCACTGTTACGAAAAACGGCTACGCCAATACGGTCCCGAGCGCGCCACTGCTCCGATCTCCGCCGACACGATCACCAGCCGTTTGGTAGCGTAGGTTCTGCGTAGAGCTGATAGACAAGCGGTCAAGACCACGGTGAGTTAAAGCAATGTTTATGCACAGCATAAAAGAGGGGCGTTACAAATTCGGCACTGGGGCCGACAGTTTAGAGACTCGAAGAGCCGAGCTCTCTTCTGTGACACATAGGTCAATTGCTGGCGACGCGTCGCAGGGATTTTTTTAAGGAAACGGGTGGACCCTTTGAGTAACCAAATGTCCAACCAGAAGCGCCGCTGGCCGTGAGGTCAGAATCCTCCAATGGGGCTCACCGCTGGGCCACGTCACTCTGATCAAATCCGAAGCCGCTGCGCGTGGTTGCAGCCAAGGACGAGTGACGTCGCCACGCATTGCGTAAGACTCGCCAGACTGGAAGGCGCCGATCGCTTCGACGGGCTCATGGGCTGAGGGTATTGCTGTGCGTTGTGCTAGTGACCAGCGCCGCCGCCTGATGACGCCGTTGAGTTGTTCGCGTCAGACGGGCTCGCGTACTGGCCTTGGCACAGATTGCCTTTTTCAAAGGCAAGAAGGTGCAGTGAGGACTCGCAGGCGTAACAATTCGTTATTCGTCCTTGCAGGAGCATCCTCTTAAGAAGGCCGGTTTTGCGTTCGTGGTGGCTTACTGTACAAAAAAAACCATCACCGGCACCAATGCCCGTTTTATGCTGATGGTTCCAGAGGCACTGTGCTCTTCTGCGTTGCGCTATGCATGACGACACCACTTCAGGTCACTTGGGTACCACGTGCACTTTTCATCTTACGCAGGCACGCTTTTACTGCCAGCGCATGAGCCATTCGGTTGAGTTGTACGTGGCCAGTTGAGCCCAATTCCAGAAGCATAAATTTCTCTCAGCAGCTCCAGCCGGACAACTACATCATCTAGCACCTCCAAGTACTCCGTTTGAGCTGATTGGCATTGTCCCGATAGGCTCTTTTCCACTTCCAACGAAAAAAACAGATGGAATATTGTATGTGCTGACCATCTTACTCAGTACTGTGGAATGCCTGTCCTGCCTAACGTGACTGCGGGTCAAGTGTCGTTCTTCCTTCTTCATTCCATCATACTGCGTCATGGACCACTTCGCTTCATAATAAGTGACCGTGGACGTCAATTTACGGCTGACGTTGCCGACAAATTTCTCCCTATGTGTGACTCGGAACGCAGACAGTCGGCGCCTCATCACCCTCAGACAAGTGATTGGTTTCACCAAGCGAGAATTAGAGCACAGGTGAACATCTTTTCGATGTACGTTTCTTCGAATCACAAGAACTGGGACGACATCTTACCATTCGTCACGTACGCCTTTAACACTGCCAAAGATGAGTCCATAGGCTACAATCGTTCTTTTTCCAATATGCTCGACCTCCACGTTAAATACTCTGGATACGCCATTCCCCTTTTTCTGAGTATGACGATACGGCTCTAGCAGAAACTTTTTGTCTCGCTGAAGAGGCATTCCTCATTTACGCACAATGACTTTGTAGGACTGATCAAACGTTCATGTGACAGCAAGCATAGACAAGTCACCTATATTCCAGGAAACCTCGTGTTGATGTGGAAAGCTTTGCACAAGCGTGGCTTGTGCCAAAACTGCTTGCCCACTCCACCGGACCCTTCGTTGTTTTACGGGCGAAGCTCGTTATGGTATGGCTTGTATGTTCTGTGTTGTAGTGCGTAACTTGTGGCACATACCCGCATTTCAGTGGCACATACCCGCCCTCGGGCACATATCCGCATGTCTACATGTTACAGAAAAACGTAGCACGGTGTCGTTATCACGCTCTCGGTGTTAACAAAGCACTGACAACAGAAATCTGGTACATACTCTCGTTTAGCCCTCAGATTGTCCGCTGAATGGTGGTACTTGTATATGATGAATATATAATTAAAAGAAGGGAGATGGCGGTACTTGAAGTGTTCACTAGATGTATGGGTGGACGCATGGAGGGGCGCTCGAATGGACGCACGAACAGGCGCACGAACGAAAGGACAGACGCATAGGCGGAAGCACGGATGGACGTACGGACGCTTCGTCCCACTCATCATCATTCATTCCATGAATATGCTGTAATTGTTTACCACCTCAGCACCGTCACACGCCTCACTGCCAGTGGGGGACGCTCTCGCAAGACAGTGGTCACGCATGTGGCTCGCCTGAAACATTTGGGTCGGCGAGACGTTGCATGAAACGCGCGGTGCGCTTCGACTGCAAGAGGGAAAAGGTTACGCGGCGTATCTGCCAGACTTAAAAAAGGAAGAAGAAGCGAAGAAAAACGAAGAAGATCTCTGTTGCTGCCTGGTCCAGTATGGCTGGTCATCCTATCCTTGTACCATTAAACTGGACTTCTGTGTGAACGTAACATTATTACTGCCGGTGTTTGCTCAAAAGCCGCAATTTGTAATCATATCACTACGTGCCTGACTTTTTCCGAATATTTATAGAAAACTAGTTTTATTCTTAATTCGTAATGCCCCCCCCCCCCCTTAAGCACTTGAATCATAATGAAATGGGGCTCCCATTGAGATCATTATCTTTTGGGCACTTGTTCATAGGTTATAGAAAGAGTTCTTCGTAAGAATTATGGTAAATATTTGGGTGACTCACAGACCCACACCTATGTTAAAAAAGCTTTTCTTTCAAAGTTGACCCATTGTAAATGGCAGAAATAAAGGTGCGGGCACAAACATTTTTTTGGCTTCAGATCAAAAAATGGCAATTTATAAATGATGTACTTCAAGAACAGAGCACGAGAGAGGACATCGGCACAATCGCTAGAACTGTGCGATCCAGTGTTTGTCCCCTGTCCCTGATTCATAATTTAATAAAAAAAAAGCTTAACATACTAATCAGTTCATGTATTCCCACATATGCGAAGCGTGTTTGAAAACTAGCAGTGGAAAGGAATGTGCCGTCCTGCTAAGCCATTTCCACTCAGTTCCTTTTATTCTTTTTATGGTTTGTTACGTTTCTTTCTGCCAGCTTTACTTATTCACACCATAGCATTTGTTTTCTTCAAGACCGTATC
>NW_023608895.1:0-24025 GCF_013339725.1 Rhipicephalus microplus | reverse complement strand
ACGCAATATCTCTCAGTCGTTTGCCCGACTAGCGCAAATGTTTTTGAAAGTTGTGGAGATTTATTGTATTGAAAACAATGAATTTCTAGTACAGAGAGAAAAAATTCCGCCATATCCACGAAGTGAATGATGATGAGTGGGCGAAGCTCCGGAGGTAAACCTGGTAAACCATGAATCCTCTGTACATTTTGCCCACTCGATTTTATTACATCGCTCCCCCTAGCGTACGTCGCCGCACTAAATCGAACGATTGCCTTCAACCAATGACACGCGCCATATGTGACATCATTCCTATTTTATAAGATCTCGCGTCTTTCATCAACTACAAGTACCGCTTTCTAGTTTATAACATCTTGCATCTTTTCATCATCAGCTACAAGTACCACCATCTAGTAAACACTACAAGAACTAAACGAGAGGTGGCTACATACAGGAGACGGTACCGCCATCTAGTGAACACTGCAAGAACTAAACTGGAGGTGGCTACATACAGGGGACGGTACCGCCATCTAGTGAACACTGCAAGAACTAAACTAGAGGTGGCTACATACAGGCTACAGGGGACGCACAGCCCACGCCCTAAGGAGCTTCGCCCCTAAAAAATTGGTCACGTGAGATATTTCAAAATGTTGCAGAATGCCATCAGAGTCCTGTTTGTCAGACTTGCAGTTTTTCTTTAATAAAGGCAGATGTTAACATATGGGCTTAATCGTTTTTCTTTTGCTTCGGCCTTATGTTTCGTTGAACCTTACGCTACAGGTTGCTGCTAGCACTACTGTGGTGTGGTGTGTGTGAGTGTGTGCTGTGTGTGTGCGTGTGCGTGTGTGAGTGCATTTCACGTCTTACTTTGTTGTTTTCGGCCAAGTCTACGTACACATATATACACTGGAACCTTATTCCAGACATGGAATAAGGTTCCAGATAGGTTTCAGAATAAGGTTCCAGAATAAGGTTCCAGACCATGGAACCTTATTCTATCAGCTGCATAGGTGCAGTGGGTGACACTAGTATCTTCCTTCTTCTCTGTCAGCCGCAGAGAAGGTTCGTATATAATTCTCCCTGAGAACAATTGAGGCTTGGGCCAGTTGGTGATGCATATATGATGGAATGAAATGCTATGAACGGCTCTCCTCAACACACAAGACTAAGCGTCACCTCCTGTGTCTGCTTTTGTTGTCCCGTTAATCGTGCTTCATTGGATCAAGTATACTTATCCATATAACTGCCATCATTTGAATTGGTTTTTAGTGTTACACCCCACTAGCATGGGTGTAGCTTCATCCAACACACATTGTTTAGGGGTGTTCATAAGCACCTAATAAAGTAGGGTGTAACGTTTCTTAACACCCAACGGTTTCAGTGTGTTTCTAAACACCTTATTGTTTAGATTGTTGCCCTTGGTAGAAAACAAATACACCCTTATGGGTGTAAATTTTTTTAGAGCGTATGCTCTGTCGTGATCTCCGCGTGGTCGGTCTCCTTGTGTGTTTGAACCAAGACCGACTAGAGCACACGACTAGAGCACACGTATAACCTTAAAGTGCTCACAGCCTTTGGTATTTCTGGTTCTTTTGAAGTTTTAACTACAAACGCCAACTCTGGCATAAAAAGCACACTAGTTCTAAATGGTTGTGCGAATGCTGCCTTTTATACTACACGGTTGGTCCGTCAGGGATGCCCCTTGTCTCCTGTTTTATTTGTACTGTTATGCCTGGGAGTCCACACCAAACGTCAATGCGTCTGCGAAGGCAATCTGTGTCAAGGCCAGCGATCGAGCCCGCTTGACGTGATCAACTCAAAAACGTCGTCACGCAGCGGTGCCAGTCTGTCTTAGGCAAAGCACAGTGAGCTCCTTCAGCCCACGAGCCCGATGAAGCAATCGGCACCTTCCAGTCTGGCGAGTCTTGCGCAATTCGTGGCAACAGCACTCGTCCTTGGGTGCAACCCTGCGCAGCGGCTCCGGATTTCATGATAATGACGCAGCCCAGTGGCAGGTACCCATAGGAGGATTCCGACATCACGCCCAGCGGCGCTTCTGATCGGACGTTTTTGACGCAAAAGATCCACCGGGTTCCTATAAAAAAATTGGCAGCATATCCACGAAGTGAATGATGGAGAGTGGGGCGACGCATTCGTCCGTCCATTCGTTCTTGCTTCCGTCCATCCATGCAGTCGTCTGTGTGACCGTCCATGCGTCCATCCGCCGATCCGTGCATGCGTCTGTTCGTGTATCCGTCCCTGCGTTAGTCTATGCATCCACCACTGCGTCTGTTCATGCCTCCATCCATGCATCTGTCTGTGTGTGCGTTCGTTCTTCTATTCAACACTCCAAGTACCACCATCTCGCATCTCCAAGCACCACCATCTCGCATAGAAGCACCACCTTTCAGCGGACATTCCAAGGACCAAACGAGAGGTGGCACACGCACAATTTCTTACTGCTTGCACTTCTGGTCTACTTCCCACCTTTAACCACCTCGAGTTCATGGTATATACTAGTTCACTGTATTCATGACACTGTGGCCCAACGCTCGCTAAACTTTTCAAAAACCAAATAGGTTACACCCAGCGAGTATTACGTAGCAACCTTTTCCTGTCAATTAGTGCTCAATGTACCTGCCAATGGCTGCTAATGGGAAATGAGAGACAGGAGAATTCGACTTTTACTTTCTTACGGCTTGCGCTTAATATCTATTTCCCACCTTTAACCACCTCGAGTTCATTCATGGTAGATACTAGTTCATTGTATTCATGGCACTGCCGCTCAACGCTCGCTAAACCTTTCTAAAACTCAGGAGGTTACACCCAGCGAGTATAACGTAGCAATCTTTTCTTGTCAGATAGTGCTCAGTGTACATGCCAATAGCTGCTAATGGGGATCGCAGCGTGGGCGTTAACTAAAAGCCGAATGCTCCAGTCTCTCATTCCCCATTAGCAGCCATTGGCAGGTACATTGAGCACTATATTTTATTGTTAAGGAACGCACAGAATAAACCTCTCACCGGCACCGCCTTGGAGGTCAAAATGTTATACTCGTTACATACTACAATGGGTACGAGGGATGAACTGGTGCCGCATAAGGAGCTTCGCACCTAAATAAGCCAAGCGGCGCGTTTCCAGCAGTTCACCTATGCGACAGAGAGAAGCCGAAGTATGCGTGCGAGAGAAGACATCTCGGTCTTCGAGTATCTAAGCTGTCCGTCCCAGTGCCAAATATGTAACGCCTCTATTTCTATCTACATAAACCTTGCCTTAACTCACCGTCGTCTCGTCCGCTAGTCTATCAGCTCTGCGCAGAAGTAGTCGAGAGCTGAGTGACACACGCTACCAAATGGCTGGTGACTTTGGCGGTGGAGTTTCGAGCAGTGGGACCTTCGGGACCACGTTGGCGTCGTGCCTTCGTAACAGTCCTCAGCCTTGAGGCATTTTTGTATGCTCTAGAAGTGGATTCGCGTGTTGGGAAGCTTGCGCTTCCGGGCACGGTACCATGAAAGCCACAGCTATCGCTGTCGACTTAACTTTGTACCTTGGAAGTGAAGATAGTCTTTCACAAAGATTGTGTTTATTCTTTTATAAAGGTGACATTTCGGGGGCCAGGCTAAACTTCTCCAAATCCAGGTTCTTGTTCATCGGCTGTCCAAACTGCAGACTTATCTCCACATCTCTTCTTCAGCCGGCTACGTCTCTTCGCATTTGAAGAATTCTATATAACCACTACGTCGTTTGTAACTCCGTTTGGTCAAACACCCTCTACGAAATAAAAGAAAACTTCGAGAACGCACGGGAGTTCGACTTCCCGCTTTTTGAGCGGAGGTACCTTGCGCAGACTGTGTTCTGCGGGCGTATTTGATACCTTTATCAGTTCGAGCAGCTGCCTTTACGCATAGTGAGCTCATTACAGTCTTTTTTGTGTTCCTTCTTTAGGTCCGGTAGTAATGAGTTGGTTTCTCGTGCGGCGTTAGGACAGCAGCGTTCCCAGAGAGGCTTTGCTTTCCCTTCGGTGTCAATACGCTGCCGGCTACTGGCCCCACGCTTCTTGCTGTGCCTCGTACAAGGAGAGGAATCGCCTGCGTGAACTCTTGCATATTGTTTTCTAGGCTCTGACTTTTGGTATCTATTGCCTAATGTGCACCTTATTCGGAGTCCACTATCAGTAACACTTCTATTGTTTTGCGAAACAGCTGTCGCGTTTTTTCGGCATATTCAGTCAAGTTGCTCTGGGGTACATGTCTTAGACAATTTTATTGTTGACACAACAGCCGCTTTGTAACTCCCGGTACTTGCTCCGTCACGCCGCACCCACTGTATTCGTGTGTCTTGGAGCATGCTGACGGCATCATTTCTGCCTGGATACCTCCGGAAGCTTAAGTGGCGGCAAGGGGGGTGGGCTTCTTTTTGTTTACCCTTGATCGCCTCGAAGGGTGAAGAATAATTCATTCAGCAATCTGCTCGAACTGTTCCCTCAGGAAACATATAAGCGTGTTTTGAGACAATACGTCATTGCTCGTGTTTTCTGGAGGAAGCAGTTTGTGCATGCTGGATTTATTTCGTGGCCTCGGGGTAAATCGCTTTGTTTCTTCTGGGCGTTCTTCTCGAGGCCACTTTACCTGCCTTCTCATTGTTGCTGGTGCCTACTGTCCTTGGCGCAATCGCTGTGAGGCCGTTGCAGCAGGTCATCGCCGTCGTGCTCTCTTCCCAATTTTGGAGCAGCTGTACAAAGAACTACTATCTGTTTTGTTGAAGGAACTCTTCTTTATAGTTGAGAAGAAATTCCTTCGACGCTGATCCTGCTCTTTTGTGTTCGTCTGCGAGAGACGTGTAAAGCGTGTGGTCCCGTTTGCCTGGTTGTGTTAGGTTAATGTTTAGTACTCGCACAAATACTTTGTAAATATTATAAAAATATCCAACGTATAGATATTTATGTTTATTTGTGTGTGCTTCGTTCACCATGTAATGTACATATGTAAACATGCCTTTTTGTAACAATTTTTGGTGAGCGCATGTATGTTGTGTTCCATGTACATACGAGAACATACCTTTTGGCACAATTTTTGCTGTGTCTGTGGATACTGTGTTCCATCACGATGTTCTGTTGGAGTGTACTTGATGGTCACTGTTCGTGAGAATAAATTTCTCTAAACGTGCGACGCTCTATGCTCTCCTATAGTAAAATAGCAACTTTACTCTAGATCATTCACCACTTTTCTAAACTCACAGCACTGCGAAGGCCAGGCCGTTTCAACCAATCGCGAAGGCAAGTTTTTCTGTGCACGTAATTTAGCTGTGGCCTCAATTGTTGGGTGCCCGCCCTGTGAGATCATTCACATCTCACTGGACTGAGGTTCAAATTTGGTCGGGTGAATAGATAGTTGCCTAAAACTCTTTTCAAGCGTTAACCTTTTGTCCCTGCCTGAAGCCAAATACACCACATTGCAGTCTTGAAGAAGTAAGCTTGTTTGTTTATGTATTTAGGTGTCCGCTATCGTGATTGCTCCTCGCGGTATTCAATAATTACAACTGTTTCAGCAAAGTCCTTTGCCGTTTCAGAGCAATAATGTTTGTGGTTAACACCTCGTAATTTATCTGTGACGACGTATGCCAGAATGCACAATTGCACAATCCAAAAAACCACGTGTGGTGACATGATTTCATAATGTCTGCACCTACGAAGCGCCAGAGATCCAAAACGTTGTGTTTTCCCAAATTATGTGACGCTTTACTGCTCAGACCCCCAAAGCACTGTGTGGTTGTTTATCGCAGCCGTCACACGCCAGTGTTTAAGGACACTCGCTGCTAAGTGGGCTTGCCAGTGCGTGCGTTTGCGAAACTCGCCTAGATAAAACGTGTAGCAGGGGCTCGAGTGTAAATAAGGTAGTATCCGAAGAAGGGTTCGCTGCAATTTCAAATCGTCGTTTCGGTTGTTGCAAACATTCTGACCTTTAAAACATACTATGCCACACAAAAAAGCTATTCTGCCGTTCTCGCTCTCAGGTAGTTTACATCAACGACCGCCAGGGGCATGGTAGGCACAAGGCATGCTGTAACAGCCAAAGCTGATGTGTTTGCACGCAATGTTTCGATGAAAGGCGGATAAGTGTTGTGACATATTTTTACTTGAAATTATTGCTTGACGTAACAAATGTCTCCGGTGATGCTGAACTACACATCAATATAGCCGTCATTTCCAAAGTACACTTTTATTTTTCACATATTAGCACATCGCCAAAGTAAGGTTAAGGAAGCGTAAAGGAACGAGTTCAAAATTACTATATATTTGGCACTGGGAACAAGGTATAACACGGAAAACGCTGATACAATTAATCGAAAGTATACGAGTTGCTAGCTTTAAATAGATTTGAATCGTTTACACTGGCCCGGGCTTTTTTAAGTTTTTTAAAAAAAAAAAAAACATGTGCCTCTCCTGTCGTAAGAACTAAGCTTTTTACTCGAAGAGCAAAAACGAAGTATCCTTGTGGTGTCTTGCTGCTGAACTACTTTGATCAGTGTTTTTTTGCAGCATTTAGATAATATGGAACAGAAACTAAATTTTTGACAATAAAGCACCAATTAACTCAATTTGGTCTTTCAAGGCAAGTGATCACACAGACTGAAAGCAGCTTGGAATTATAACATATTTGTATAGGTGGTCAATACTTAGAAACTTTAAGGTGAATAAAGGCCACTGATGTGACTAATACAAATTAGGCTAAGAATGATTGCCACTCGGCTCTCTTCATACTGCGTATCTCGAGCTAACATTACGGCGATGCTGCAACCTTCAACCGTCTGGACTATGAACAATTATCCTAACTATGAAACCCTTGTGTAACCAGTAACAGGTGTACGATTGAAAAAAAAACATGAAGATTGATTGACTTGTTTTTGCGAAGAACGAAAAAGACAAAAACTTGCAATGTCTCAAGAAAAAAAAAACTTTCGTCAGAAGAAGCTCACCAAGCCGCAGCTGATTTGGTGGCAACCTTCACCTCCGAGAGCGGGGTGATGGCACTATCCACACAACAACAACTCAATGGTCGTGCGGTGATCTCCTGGCCACATTTTACAACATTACACAACATTACAGACTGAACAGACGCAAGTACCCACCACCAATCAACAAATTGGACAAAAAAATGGCAGCATATCCACAAAGTGAATGATGGAGAGGGGGGGTGAAGCATCCGTCTGTCTGTAATAGTTTGCTGCTCCCTGCTGTTGGCGATTTTCCCTTTACTTTCAAATAACCAACCAGCAGAGGTGGTATTATCGTAATCCCTACTTAAGGTGACTGCTGGAACGAAAGCAGTGTGGCCCAAACTTTGAGATGATGAAATATTGCGTGTACGTACGCGCTTTCCGCCTGAACTCTTTAGGTAAATTTTTAACAATCTTGAAGAGTAGAGTATTTCTGAAACAAAATAAAAATAATATAATGAAATAGAACCACTTCAGTGGCCTATAAAATTGTTGCTGCAAGGCAGTCTGGAATGTAATTTTGCGTTTCGTTTCAAATGCGAAGCATTTCATAGAGAACTCCGGCAACTTTGAGCCTATCCATCTAACTAGCCGCTTACGTTTGGGTGCTTTCGTGGTCACCCCCTAACCTTGGCGTCAACTAAAATTAGCATGGGAAGGTAACATGGTTGGATGACTATGACGCTCTAGCCCATAGCCCAAACTTGGCATAGGTGACGCTAGCGAAGTAGCCGCTAGCGCATCACGAGCGTGGCATGTAGTCACGTTGTTAAATGACACGCATCTCATGATTATCAAGTTTGCACCAGTCGCATACCTTTGTCATTCATTCACGTACCGTAATACCACCTTTGGTATATGTGACGGTACCGAAACGGCCGCGAGTGCATCTTGAACATCTCATGCAGTCACGTTGTTACATGACACGCATGTCATGGCTTTCATGTTGGGGTATGTCGGTTTTGTTCGCCATGCGATCATGTCATACCTTACTAGTTTTGCAACGGGTCATGTGAACGAAACCACCACAAGAGCAGCAGGACCACGAAATGTAAAGCATAACATTCATGACATACATGTCATGATTTTCATGTCAAGACTAGTCAAATATGCTCGTCATACAGTCATGTTATGCCATACGAAGTTTGGTATCGATAACAATATTGAAACGGCCAGGCGAGTTAAAAGTCGTAGGCAGCTAGAGATATAGATAGATATATAGATTGATACGCTTAAATTCACCGAAGTTTGCTAAAAATGCTTCGCATTTAATACTGTTTTTTATCAGGTGGTCAGTAAGCGCTGATTGTTTTATAAAACACTACAAGAGAATTATCCACACCCAGCAATATTTCTTTATCATCCAAATGAAGCAACGCGAACTACGACTTCAAACAGCATCCACGTCGAAAAAGCAGCGAGAAAGCCCAGAGGGCAAGAATAGTTAATGAAATACAGGAAGTGCGCCCATGCAAAATAAACAGCCTACACTTGGGATGCAGGGAACGTACAAATAGACGAGGCGTGAGCACTACTCGGATCTCGAAGGGAGTCAGCATGCGAGCCAACTACTAATCAACGCGGAGGATCTCTCTCCAGATAGTCCTCCTAAGCATATACACAGACAACAGACACGGATGCGAAAAGGAGCTTCATTCTACCGGCAGTGCTTTGGGCCTGCCTACCAATTTATCCAACACGCCGGAGCCGGCGAGCCCGCGAATAGGAGGCTACTGCGCGGTAACAGAGGCCGTCGCGGGTGTCGCGCTTCCTTCAAAAATATAGCTCCAATTATACTTCCCGCTTTACAATAACAGCCTTCGATGACAAGTATAGCGACGTTATGACCAAAGTCGGCAAAGATAGGATGTACCAGCTGTGTGGCTGTGTGTCACAACCGCCAAAGCAGGCGTGGTTTCAGAACGCACATGTGTCACTGCTGCACTTTTCCCTTTTTAGGGGCGAAACTCCTTAAAGCAGCACCCGTTCGTCCCTCGTAGCCGTTGTAGTGTGTAACAATCATAATATTTTGACCTTCAAGGTGGAGCCAGTGAGAGATTTCTTCTGTGCGTTGTTGAACAATAAAATATAATGCTCAATGTACATGCCAATGGCTGCTGATGGAGAATGAGAGCAAGGGGCATTCGGATTTTAGTTAACGCCCACGCTGCAATCCCCATTAGCAGCCCTTGGCATGTACATTGAGCACTGACAAGAAAAGGTTGCTACGTTATACTCGCTGGGTGTAACCTCCTTAGTTTTAGAAAGGTTCAGCGAGCGTTGAGCGCAGTGCCATGAATACAATCAACTAGTATATACCTTGAACTAGAGGTGGTTAAAGGTGGGAAGTAGATACGAAGCGCAAGCCGTAAGAAACTAAAAGCCGAATTCTCCCGTCTCTCATTTCCCTTTAGGAGCCATTGGCATGTACATTGAGCCCTATCTGACAGGAAAAGGTTGCTACGTTATGCTCGCTGTACGTAACCTCCTTGGTTTTAGACAGGTTTAGCGAGCGTTGGGCCGCAGTGCCATGATAACAGTGAACTAGTATATACCATGAACTAGAGGTGGTTAAAGGTGGGAAGTAGACCCGAAGCGCTAGCCGCAAGAAAGTGTGGGTGTGCCACCTCTCGTTTAGTCCTTGGAATGTCCGCTGGATGGCGGTGCTTCTATATGTGGAATATATGATGAAAAGATGCGTGATAGTGGTACTTGGAGTGTTGAATAGATGGACGAACGGGCGCACAGACAGATGCATTGATGGACGCATGAACAGACGCAGGGGCAGATGCATGGACGAACGCGGGGACGGACGCACGCATGGACGGACGGATGGACGCATGGATTGTCATACAGACGTACACATGGACGGATGCAAGCAAGAACGAATGAATGGACGAATGCTTCGCCCCATTCTCGATCATTCACTCCGTGGATTTGCTGCCACTTTTTCGGTGACACATATGTGGTTCCACTTTCGTAATTGCTGACACTGCACTCTAAGGCGAAATTCAGCAAAGTTGGACTAACTGCAGTCGTTAAACCAATAGACGAAAGGTTCGCCCAACAAGGACTAAATGCGTGACAGTACGTGCCATGCGCTAACGCCCGGCAATGAAGGGACCAACGGGGAGGGTAACTGCGCCGCGATCACCTTCCGTCAATGCTGCGCTGCAATGCTCGGCGTGGTCGGCGATCACGAAAACAAGTTATAGCGGCCATGCGCCACTGTGAAAGCGAATCACTACGAAATCAATAAAAGATTTTATGAGAGGCAAATACAACGCGCAGTCAGTGCATACAGCAAGCGCCCTCGCATTTCCACCCTGTCGGCACGGGCGGGCCAAAATCAAGTGAAAGTCTGCGCGAACACGGGCAATGCGGATAACTCGCTTCAGTGTGCTGAATTAGTTAGAACTACGAAGAACACTGACAACACTAATGAACGTAAGCTGCTCGTCAGCGGTCGTGTGCCCGCAGAGTCACTGGCCACAACTTCAAAGTGATATATAGAAAAAGTAGGCTTCGTACGTCGTCGGTATCAAGCTGGCTGCCGGTGTGAGTGCAGTGCCGGCACACACGAAGGAAACGCCGCATACAATTTCTTTCGCAAAAAAATATTATATCCTCCATTAAAGCTCAGATGAGCATGTCCTTTTCTCCATGCTGCAATCGTTGTCAAATATCAAGCGTAAAGGCGATCGCGGATACGACTAAAATCGTGCAGCCGGCGGCGCACGGCGTACCAGCACGATGAAAGCACTGTGCCCGCGAACGGTCTCATCGCTATATGTATACAAATATCTACATCACTCCGTAAGACACCGCGAACATTGGACTTAGCTATTGTTCATTTCTGACTATAAAATAACGACGACGAAAATTCTACGCGAGCCGCATGTTGCGATCGCTGGAGGTCGTTTAGCTGTACTTCTCGTAAGCCTAGCGACGCCGTCGGCAAGCCGACACGGTGGCATCGGCGGGGCGCCTGGCTGCTCCGCCGGCATTCTTGCATGAGCGCCGCTGCTATGTTTGTGTTTGTGGACTCGTTCACCAGCACTGCAAACGCTTGTTCAGCCGACATGATCTAATGCCGGCTGATAATTCGTGTTCTCTGACTAGAGTGATGTTGAAGATTAGATGGGTATATATAAAAAGATCGGTGCGCTTCGGGGCTACGAATTAGCCCATGTAAATTTTCACGTTACGGTGTCAATGTTTATTGTTTTTTAAGGAGAGTGAAAGTCGCCCGCTGGCACTACATGAGAGGTCAAAATAATGTGCTATATATATCCGATAGTTCACTCTGTGTAGTGTAGTCAAACAATGCTCTTACACCACATGCTTGACTTCTTTGTTTATGTTTGGTTGACCATGGTTACCCTGGCGGCAGGAAAGGACAGGGGAGAAGGACACACCTTGTCACCGTTCTTGCGCGAAGTTTTGTTTTCATATCGCTTCTTAAGGGCAAGGTTTTCGATAGATTTCCTAACTAATGTGACAAGAAAGCACCTTATGAACAACTTAATACAGAATGTTTTTCCTGTGCCCCTTTATCGTTCAAAGTAAGAAAAATTATTTAGACATGACGTACTAAAGCGAGTCAAAAACATGTGTTCACCACCCAATGTTGAAACTTTCTTATTTAAACTTCGTACGGGAACCTTGCCAGTAAAAACGTGGCATGAAGATAGAGGGATGTATGTACCATGGGGAAGCAACTGTCTCCCGTGTAACAAACCTGAGACCATTGAACATGTGTTTATTGATTGTAAGAATGCTATTTTTGTGGGACACTTTACAGAGGACTTTAAAGAAAGATTTACCTCTTACTCCATATGGAATTCGTTTTTTGCCTTGTGATACTTCCGTGCAAAATTTGGATGTTATATTTTTACTTGGTCTTCATTCGATTTGGCGTAGTACAGCCACTGTGATGTAAGAGTTCTATCCGTTAGTGAGTGTTTCGTGGAAGCTGTTATAACAGTGCAAGATGTGTATAAGTCTACCGACTGTGTTAAAGATGTAATATCTTTGTTTGATGCGCTATCACACATGAAACACGTGTGATGGTGATTGTCAGATTAGCTTGATCTGTAGTGAAAAAGACAATAAAGAAAAAGTAGCGCGGGTGGTCAGTGTTTGCGGTGTTTTACTTTGAAATAGTAGTGCGTATTTATTTATGTGTGTGTTGCATGACCAATATACTGCGTTCATCAGTGCTGTATAAAAAAGAATAAACATAAAATATACTTTTCAATTGCAGGGTCGCCATTTTTTCGATATTCGTCCAGACAATTCAAGTGTTAGTCCCACTGGAGCATTTTACGTTGACCAACGTTTAAACCAAGTGGAGTAAGTGCTAGGGGGTAACAGTTGAACCTTTGCAGTTGCTCCCGAAGTTAGTCAATAATTGGTTCAAAGTCCGTGGCAGCCCATTTAGTCCCCTAAAAGAATAATGGCATACCCCACTTTAGTCCCGTTGGGACGTTAAACCCCACAAATCAATCAATCAATCAATCAACCACTTTAGTCCTTTCCGGCTTAGAGTGTACCGGTCAATTTACAATTATACTGGTAGTTTTGTTCGACCTGAGTACACGATTCAAGCCTTTCGATGACTTCTGGTGAGTGTAGGGAACTGCCTGTTCATCTATTCACGGACGCACTCAGCGATGTGTTTATAAGTTGTGTCTATCTCTTCTTATGAGAGCCCCGCCGCGGTGGTCTAGTGGCTAAGGCACTCGGCTGCTGACCCGCAGGTCGCGGGTTCGAATCCCGGCTGCGGCGGCTGCATTTCCGATGGAGGCGGAAATGTTGTAGGCCCGTGTGCTCAGATTTGGGTGCACGTTAAAGAACCCCAGGTGGTCAAAATTTCCGGAGCCCTCCACTACGGCGTCTCTCATAATCATATAGTGGTTTTGGGACGTTGAACCCCACAAATCAATCAATCAATCTCTTCTTATGAGAGGGAAGAAGTGAGTGTCTCTTTTGTTTAGTAATATGATGTTTCTTTACAAGCAATAGATTTTCATGAGATGCTTCAAAGCAGAAATTTCAGTCTGTCTGTCTGTCTGTCTGACCGCTCCAATCACACTAAAGCACGCATTGGAAGGACGGACGTTTTGCCCCAAGTGAAGTTCATGGATCAAGCGAAGATCGGTGGATCAGCTGAATATTCTTTCGTGCGTGCATGATTGCGCGCGCGCGCGCGCGCGTGTGTGTGTGTGTGTGTGTGTGTGTGTGTGTGTGTGTGTGTGTGCGTTTAGCTATTAGCAGAACGTGAAAACGTTCAATAGAACTGTTAGTCTCTAGCTTGAGTCTATGGCTTTGCACACATACGATGAATCCCACTTTAATAGGCTTGAACCTGCCTTATGAGACCTTGGAGCTGCGTATGACTCTTACCATTAGGAGGGAGCTCTTCCTCGGGAAAATTATCATAGTGATCGACTTCGGCGAGATCTCTTCTGGCGGGTACAAGTATGACCACCGTTCCAGCATTATTTCCATCACCAAGCCGACTTAGCACGCCCACAGTCAAGATTTTTGCCCAAGACTTTAGAGTGTCAAAGTCTTGACAAACACCACTACCTGTTTTCCGTATGCAGAAATTACTCGTACTTACTGTAAAACACCCAAGATTAATATTGTGGTAGTAGTTCCACTCAGTTTCTAAATTATGTGAGCATGAATCAACGAAAACAAAATGTTGGTTAGTGGTGGGGGGTTGCACCAAAAGTTTAGGGGGGATGGTTTGAACCACCCAGACTCCACCTGGCTATGCCACTAATATCAACCAAGGAACAGCGCGAAAAGACATTTGTACTTTTAACTCAAGAGCGTAAAGAAAAATTTGAGCACCTCCAAGGTAATAACGACGAGCGGGCAAATCACTAGGTCCTAATACACATAATGTCTGTGTTCAATTTGTTGACTACTACGAACTACGTACAGAAGTACGGACGGGCGCATGAATGAATGAACAGATGTATGTATATGTGGACGGACGGACCGGCATACGCGTATGCACGGATGCATGGACAGATGGATGGGTGGACGGGCTGATGCATGGGTGGACGGATGGATGTTGGATGGACGCGCGAACGCATGGAGAGACAGACGATTGCATGGACGGACGGATGAATGGTTTGGCTGATGATGTATTGTGCTGTCGTGTAATTTATTACACATAGAGTCGCTTGTTTGCACACATGTTTCCTTTTTTGTTGAGCAGGTGTTGAGTTTCAGTTTAGGATTTGCGGGGCGTAGTGAACGCCAACTGGTTCAGCCCTAAAGAGCTTCGTACCTCAAAGGTGTCATTGACACTGTTGACCCGACAAACCCAAAGAATAAATATAGGGGTCTCAGCAAGGCTTACATCCCTGCATTTTGCGCGCCAATTAAGCATTTTACCTCAGAGCCACACCACGTTTCGAACTTTTGTTCAAGTGGACCGTAATTTTCGTGAAAGGACAATCTTGCTTCCAGTGCTGGCTATCTTATCCTATAAACAGTACAGATGTATTATTATCGTAAAGCAATAACGTCGGGTTGACGAGAATTGTAGGGAAGTGCCATACACTGAAGCTCATTGATATAGCAATGTCCAGGGCCACTATCTCCGCTGACAGGAGCGGTTCATATCATCTGACCACTTGTGATGTTGGGATTAATTGATTCGTGTGTGATTAACGTCCAAAAAGGACCACATGAATATGAGAGACGCTGTAGTGGAGGTTTCTAAAATTTCGGCCACCGGGTTTCTTTAGAATGCACCCAAAGCGGCGCACACGAGCCTATAGCATTTTCGCCTCCATTGACAATGCAGCCGCCGCCGCTAGGATTTGATCCCGTGACATGCGGCTCAGCAACTCAGCACCTTAGTCACTCGATAACCGCTGTAGGACATATGTCTATTAGCCTTGGTTATGTTGGCATCTTTACGCAAGAATAAGCAACCAACTGTTTAACATAACTCTTGTGCATATCATTAGGGTCATTTCATAGCGTTTCACTCAAAACAAATTTACAGCACAATCACATTCCCTATGCATGCTTCACATACCATGGAATCCCACGGTATGTGAGATCCATCGTTTGTGGTATCTGCCTAAATTTTTTTTATCGTGAGAAGTAGGTGAGGGCCCTTTAAAACACGCCGTTTGAATCTGTAGCGCCGAGCGGCTAGTGATGACGGAAGCACGCTGAAACAAATGATCTCTCAGTGCCGCCAGGGGCCAATGGTGTGTATGAACAACTCACCGTTAGCATGATGCAGTACAAGTGATTTGTGGTGAGGCCGCATTTTTTATGGAGGCGAAAATGCCCTAGAGCCGTGTGCTAAGCTTTGAATGCACGTTCAAGAACTCCAGGTGGTCAAAACTTCCGGAGCTCTCCACTACGGCGTCTCTCAAAATCATATGGTGGTTTTGGGACGTCATGTATCGCATATCAATCAATCAATCAACCAATCAATCAATCAAATATAGATTTGTGGTGGAGTCGTTTTGGCCTCCATGTTCAAGCGCTAACAGTGGCAGGTTCGATGACATTTTTGATGATAGTTTTTGTTGGGGACCTTCGACACAAAGATTTTGGTCTGTCAGCCTGCCTGCCTGCCTGTTTGTACAATTGTCTGCTTATGCACTCTTAACCCCATCGGGTACTTGTAACGGCTGACCCCATCCGCAGCGCCCATCAATGTTGCTCAAAGTTGAGCGATCATGCTTGTGTACTGGTCAATTAAAACCAATCATTGAGCATGTCTGCAGCGACGTTTCAACACGTATATAATCTGCATGTGAGTCTTTACTAGAAAAGGCATACCTAAGTAATTTTAAGGACCGTAGTGCTCGTCACGCTGCGCTTACCATGCAACGCTTGCACAGAACGGGGAGTGTTTCCAACGCTTTGCTAAGACGAGAAGGTGGTGGCACCTACCCGTCGCCTTGCGTTCTACACCTTATCACCTCTGAGATAGGCGCGCACACCCGTCTCAGCGCCTCGCGCATTGTTTTACAAAAACAACTGCTAGATGGCGCTCAAGTGTCATGTGTGAGGTGACTTGATGCGCCTTGTTTACTCTCTCCACACGCAAGACTATCGTCTTTCGACGACATTTGCCGAAAAATGCAGATACGGGGCCAATTTCTTTTGCTCTGAGCCTTTACCGTCTGTCGGCTCATAACAACGTAATATCCTAGACATAAATACGTCACTAGAGCCATGGTGCACCCTGGCACAAAACGCTATCGTGTTAAAAACACAACGACACTATATAGAATCTAAGAAAATATTTGGTACGACCAATATGTAACCTGTAAGGTTCCGGCGTGCATCATGACAGGCCGTGGTCTGAGTACTTCCTGAAGGGTAATATTGTGAAAGGAGCAGCATCAACAACTACTTTGCTTACAGGTGGAACGTGAAGAGGGGCCAGGGTTGGAGATGCCCAGTGCACAAAGCAGAACGAAATACCTACTTCATTGGCTTTAATGAAATTAAGGTTCTTTTCAATGTTGTAGAAACCAACCCTCCCCACTCTGCGCCCCAGACGCACCGCTCAAGGTGATATAGCAAGGTAGAAAATAAAACGTGGTGCCACTAGGCAAATAGCGGCGGTTGACTTGCTGGTCGCTTGAAGATGAAGCAGAAACGCTTGAGAACTTCTAGTAGGCCGAAAAAGACTTGTATCTACAGATTGTACAGATTTCCAAAGCTACGGACATAATAGTTACAACACCAAAAAAAACACACTTTGGAAATGAACCGTCTTCTGTAGGGCGACCCTACGGGATTCAGCAGTGCCGATGGTGCTTAACACTTCAAGCCCGGTTCAGAACGTTTGGCGGAACTTCGGGGTCCAATTTCATTTCCTCAGTGCTTCGTGCCTACACACCTCTCGGCGAATCGTCACCCATTTGTCGTCTTATAGGACAGTATACTTGGTCGATCAGAACCCCCTCACAAGGACGCCACCTTCGCGCACGTGTGATGGCTCATACCATCGCCCCAATTAACACAATAAACAAAACCTAACTAAAACAAAACTAGAAAAAGTCACAAAGGAATGGGCAAGCGTCTTGGCGCACAAATATCTAGATATATCTACACGTACTGGGCTTTCGCGGCCATGGAACGGCGTCCCTATAACCCGTCAACTTCTTGACGACGGGGCAACAATCCGCCTGTCCCCCGTGAGCTGTAAAAGGAACCCCTCGCTGACCGCCCGTGGCTCCACTTACGAGCTAATTTGCAAGAATAAACGCAGAAGCAGTCGAAGACACGTGAATGCGACAATAGGCACCACATCGCAGACAAGGTGCCCGATATCTGCGACCTCATCCACGCTTTCACGTGTCGACAGCCCGGCCGCTTCCGAGATCTACCGGAGCAAAGCCGGGCCGGGACGGAAGGTTGTCGGCTACCTTCGCGTTTTCGCAAAACGCGCTGCCTTGATACAGCGCGCGCGAACCGACGTGAGGAGTCACCACTCCGTGCTGGGTTTCAGAAGAGGCCCATCGATACGCCGGCTAAAAGCACTTGAGGCAATTAGAGGGTCGTCAGAATGACGCTTCCAACTTCACCCCTTTTGTTGCACACGTGGGGTCGCTTTTTTACCGAGTTAACAGGAACTTGTTACGCTCAGCAGTCTCCAGCGCTGCTGAACTATGCGGGGTACTATGCTGGCGGCGTATTGTCTGTGCGTTCATGGCAAATCCGGTTGGGCATGCTTCGACTGAATGCCATTAAAAGAATGCTGCCTTCCATTGGTTGACATGCCTCCCTAAGCATAGGGCACAAAGTAAATACAAGTAAACTAACTGCCGCGCAACCAATTCTAACCACGGTTCTACACGTTATCATCTTCGTGCTGCCTTTTCATGCTTGGTCATGCTGCTGAATGAAATTAGCTAAAATTTTATTCAAGTACCATGGCCAAGCTACAAATTACCTTTTTTGTTAATGTTCTCTAAAGACTACTGTTGGAGTATTTTTTATCTGCATATAAAATACCATACAAGAGGATGCCATGCGACACAAATGAAACACATAATTGAAATTACGCATATATAAAAGTGTATAGTCTCGACCATTGTATAAATCAAATCCACAAAGAGTGCTATCAATAGTAGACAAACTTCCGAAATAATGGCCAGAAAGCTCAAGCTTTTGCGACATGTGTTAATAAAGAAAATTAGAACAGCTTGTTTATTCGATGTTCAAGTTAAACATTCGCAGCCTAAAAAAGATGAATTGGCTTTAAAAGCAACGAATATGCCTATAAGTAAGTTTATGAACACTTTGTTGTTCGATGGACATATTTTGTGCTGGGATATTCAGGTAGCGCCGAATATTTCAGAGGTTTGTTCACGAAACGCCACAGGTACTTCCAGTGTATTCAAGTAGCTACTTCGAGGTGTGTTTTAATTAGAAAGCAGGCGAGTGAAGTATCGGCTGTTGAGGAATCCTTATTACATTGACACGGTCATGAAATATTTGTAAAAAAAAACACGACAGGAATACCCTGACACGAAAAATAAAAGTCAACTTAATGCTCCAAGAGTCATATGTTTCAAAGTGGTGAAGGTGAAAGAAACGCTTGACACGGCTGCTACAAGAATTTATCGCAACTATGGCCCTGCTGTTGTTTTTTATTGCCGAAAAAACTCACTTCTCAAGCTGAATTTATTGCTAGACATAAAGGCACATGTACGTATTCGCCTCGTCTTTGGGGAAAAAAAAAAACACTTCAGTTTTTATCCCGCTGCTGTGTGCCATACGGGAGGCTGCTTGTGGGAGTGGTTTATAGCGCTCGAAAGCAGCAATGCGTAAATTGAAGCCCAGTGCAGTCTCCTTCAATTAATTGCAGAGGAGTGGCCATACGTTATCCGCTCTGCTTGACAGCTTCTGAACCAGCGTTCTGAGTTCTCGATTCTGCGCGTGTCGTTTAATGTACCTGTGTCAGAAAAATGCTTGGCGTAACAGAAACGGCTAGTTTTGTATGAATCTTCAAGTGTCTGTGCAAAAGATTGTCAGCTGTGACTGAACAAAGCAAACAAAGAAGTGCAGAGTACAGATTTCTCGGTAATTTACCAGAAATGCGCCTTTGCACGAACTCGTAAGAAAAAAAATCAAAGAGCCCTTGCCATTCTAAAAAGGAAGGAACAGGTTGGCAGTAGCGTGCCTGCCGTGCTTTTTTAACAACGGAGCTGTAGAAGCTGGCCATGATTCGTCTGTGAGAAACATGATCGATCCTCATCATTATTTGACATGCGCCTTCTAAGTCGTCTTCTGTATATATCATCATAATCATAAGCTTCGCTCTCAGAACAGATGTGCCTTTTCTGCTGTGTGGCCTGTATTAGCCCAATCATTGAAAACGCAGGTAACATGATTTTTCGGAAGCTGGAGTGATCGGAGGCTTTGAGAAAGAAGTTGATTACCGAAACTTTAAACTTTATGCTTCTTTTTTCACCCAAGAGTTTGCTCCTACTTCTTGCGACAGTGATGTGAATTTAACGAGTTTCCCACAGTTTCTTTAGAGGCAGCGAACTCCACATCAAATTTTGTGCTTGTCATTCGTGACGGCGTCAGTTGCACAATAATCTCTACACATACAGTGCGACCTCATGCTCATCGGAACAATACAAATAGCCGGAAATGCTCTGCACTCCGGCTCAGTGCAGCAAAACATTGGTTGCTCGTGAATTTAGTCGGTTATACAAAATCGCGGTTGTGTTGCCCTATTCTGAAAAAGCATTATCTCGATGCTAAAAAGAAAATAAATTCAAACAGAGAAATTTTTGTATAAATATGGGAAAATCGCAAACACGTGTGAAGGATTATTATGTACCACAGGCCCGACCATGGATCGTGCCCAGTGCCGCTGAGGATCCGTCATACCATCTGAGACAACTTCGCAGTCGAGGGCACCGAGACATCTAGGCATCGGTTGACGGGTTTGTTGGTATATATATTGACATATACCAAGTTTTTCAGCGCATAGAAACGAACACAAGACAAGACGCATGAACGAGAAGTCATAAGCACCAGCGCAACGTGTCTTTCATGTGTGTTCTCCTGTTCTCGTTTCTTTGCGCTGGAAATACATAGTATACAGCAAGGCATCTGTGTACCGTGTATTGTTCCTGTATGATCTGGAGGATTTGATGGCTCTTGACTCACCTCGCAACGACGGAAGACGTTATTTTCGTCCACCAATTTAGTTCTCTCTCAATTTAGGAGAAAATCAATACGCGGCAGTTAAGGAACCACAAATATTGCTCCTTATGCTTTCTTACTTTCAAACACTGTTTAAATAAAGCTATTCTGCACCTTAGATCAACCATCTACCTTCCTATTCTCAACTGAACTGCTTTCTTGTTGGCGTAGACCGAGTTGGATCGCAACCACTGATCTCGTTCTCGCTCTCCAGCACGTTGAGCCTCGGAATATGCAGCGTCATATTTAGGGGCATTATTCTTGCTCGGACGACTCATTGCTAAAAACTAACCACACAAACTCACTCTTTTATAACACTTCCGAAGACATTTTTATGCAAAACAGGTTCATTTATGACGTGTTTATTGGCGTTACCGTTTGCTAGGTAACTGTCTCATTTAAACTTGGCGTTGTTATATTTGATTATTTGGGTGGCTTCTACGAGGCTCCACCTCAGCTTTTGCTATTACGCATGCATGGATCTGTGGGTGGTTGCTCGTTGCTACTGCTTACTCGCATGCATGGCTTGGCGTGACGCCACACCGGGTGGCGTCTCGAGGCGAGGTGCGGCTGCGCAGCTGTACCGTGAGTGATCTCTCAGCAAAAGTCCGCGTTGGAGTACCGCCCGCTTTTATGCTGTTCTTAGGAACTTCGCCTTTAAGTGTATGAAGGAGCATACTTCGCGTTGCTCAAATGTAGAGAACTGGTAGCGTTATTCGGGTTTGGATCTTGCCAACGAAAAAAGTGATATTTTCTCCAAATAACTATGAATTATTCGAATAAAAACTACAAATATTGTCCCATGTGCTTTTACTCGCCTGTTTACCAGTTTAATTAGTATTCAATAATTATTTATTGGCCTACAGCTGAAGTGAAGTCTTGAATCATTTCCCAAAAATCGTTCTTTTGTTTTTTAAAGTGCTGTTAACTGTAAATGGATCAGGTACATCAAATAATCGAGTGAAGTAATCACAGTTGGTACAAGTTTAGAAAAGTTTGAGAGGGCAAGTAGCTTTGAGCAGATTTCGGCGCTTAAGTTCCGAAAGCGAATCGTGTCAATCCATGTATGTGCGCAGTACGTCTTCGACCAAATAACGCAGGCAGCCGCTCAGCGTGTCGGTTCACCATTGATGTGAAGGTGTTCACCACATGACCATAGGAGTCAATGGCGTCCAGGGAGGCATTCAAACCATGCATCTTGCGCAAGACGAGCAACTGGAGGCTGCTTTTGCCGCTTTTGAAGTCGGTGCCTGCCGAAAAGTTCATGGTTACCGCATGCGCATGGAAGCTGAGATTGCGGCGCGTGTTGTATATGATGGACGCTTGCAAGGGAGGCCCGATTATTCGGCCCGGGGACAGCACGACGGCAAACACGCCATCAACAGGTCCCATTTGCAGCGTAGTTCGAAGGTCCACGGTTGTCGCCAGTCGCAATGATCGAGGACTCGGAACGGTGCGGCTGCGAAGACCGGGCACGCGGCCACCCAAGACGCGCAGCTGGCCACCCCAGTCGCTGTCCAATACCAGCGGCGGCACCACATACGGGGTTTCAGGACGGGCATGTCGCCAACTCTAGTGACAACGTCGTCTACTGTTGTGTGGTTCGTTCGCACTGGCGATGGCTGAGTAAGCTGCCGCTGCATAGACACGTTCTAGTAGCATGTTTGCATCCAAAATGAAAACTGACACTCAATTCAGTCTCTCTGCCTTTGCGTGACTGAATAGTGAGGTTCTGTCTAGACACACTTACCCGTCCGCGGGACGCCCGCCCAACGAGACAACGGCCAGTACTAAAAGGCCTTGTAGCCTCTGCCACGTCATGGCGCGAGGTATTGTTTGTTCTTCTAAAAGTAGGGTTATACGCACTGTGGCAGATTTGCCGAAAATGTTCGTGGGTTTCTAGAAGAATGGCTCAACCCACCATGGTCGTATGGGCTGGACCCACGCGACATTAGAATTCGCGAAAAAAAAGATATGCGATAAAAAACCGGTAACATTAGTGAAAATTGGAGCTATTGCATAGAATGAGCAATGGAAATAACACAATACATATTATCAACACAACCTAATAATCAAAGTTTATTACATACGTACATATATATAAAATAGTATTTGTTTCCTTTATTTATTATTAGGTGTCTTCGTTCTTTGATATACAATAGAACATGGCGGTCATATATGGCCGTAATGCAGTGCCGCAGACAGAGTACCGCTAATGTGTAAGTGTCACGGGCAAGTGTTTGAAAGGCGGTTTGCGAAATTATCGACTTATATTTGCTGCATCTAGATTTGCGATTATGGATCTTCTTCCATGACGCAGCCAAAGAATCAGGCAGCATGCTGTATAATGAAAGCAAGTATATGGGTGAAGTCAGAAACAACATAATTAAATAAAATAGCAAGCAAATAAATGCACAAAAAACACACAAGTACACTAACGAATGTAAGAATACGTTTTACACAATAAGTTTTAGAACCTCAGTTTTATCCCGAGATATCTGAAGTAAGATGAAAACTATAGTCTTAAACATGAATAGTACAACAACTGACTTTTGTCGGTAAAAAAAATTCCGCCAGATGGCTCTAAAGTAAGGGTTGCAGAGCAAATATGTGCGCAAGACTTATGCATTGTGCTACACTCGCTGTTGACTGTTTTACGTTACATTTTACTTCATGTTGTCTTGAAGGATGGATATTTTACTGATTTGTTCAGAAAGCAGGGATAGAGTGGTTCTTATAACATTCCTCCGAGAGAGTGATAAAAGGTGCTTATCTGACAGAATAGGGCTAATCTAGTTTTGTCGTAATACGTTTGTGTTTTCTTGAGAATTTCTCAATTTGGAAGAGCGCTGACATGCAATCATCTCGGCACTCATTGTTCATGCTTGAACCGATAAATATGGGTTTCTTTATTCTGGCCGTTTCTTCTTGATTTTGCAAGAGCATCCCACTACGTCTGGTGGTTTTCTTTAGTATAATGATGGCACTCTAGTGCGACTATGTTCTTGGCCTCATACACGAGACCATGACATGGTGACTAGAAGAAATACTGGCCCGTGTGAATAAATCCCAGCCGGTTTTGCGTATTGTAGAAAGCGGCTCCTAGAGACGCCGTCAGCGCGCAGAAGCATATGTCGAATTTCCGTATTTGGGCCACGTTCTAAAAGGCTTGCCAATGGGATTCATACCTTTGTAGGAATCGCATAGTTTTGCTCATATCTGAAGCTTGCCAAACACGCCACCTCACTGGGAGGTATACCAGGCAGCTCATGATACAACAGAACGTTGTCACGTAAACTAGTGTATATACGTCAGTTTTATTAAAACAAGGCAGATATATGGCGATTGGGCACGCATAAAGTAGCATTCATCAGCCTACGTGAGCACCATCATAGGTATGTTTGAACATACGCGTATCACGGCAAAAAATTATGCACTTTTGTTCGTATACTGCACAAAACAAAAACATCGTTGTACGACTTGAACACTTCCTCACAAGATGCACGGTATAAAATTATCTCAGTTCACTCACCCATTTGGTAACACAAACACGCTGAACACATCACAACTACTTCCAGCCATCCGTATGTGGTGGAGTTCTCACCTGATGTCACCGTTGATATAACCCTGGCACGTTTTAGCACAAACTTGACATACATCTTTCAATTTATTCTTGTAAATTTTTTTTATCGCTTAACTTTAAAGCTGGATGATACTGTGACGTGTTGCATTTTCTTTTAACACAAAAGTGCTTTACGAGGTCCATCACGGCTCTGCAGACGTATTCTGTCACCAAAGTGACGTTCAAAAATATTACTAAGAG
>NW_023608894.1:0-11717 GCF_013339725.1 Rhipicephalus microplus | reverse complement strand
CGGCGTGGTCTAGTGGCTAGTATATCTGGCTTTCAGTCACAAGAAGGCCCTGGGTTCGATGCTACACGGCGGTCGAAAATGTGCGGTCTCAATGGTGTAATGGTTAGCACTCTAGGGACTTTGAATCCAGCGATCCGAGTTCAAATCTCGGTGAGACCTTGCTTTTTATTTGCTAATGCAGCAAAGCTAGGCAACGACGAAACTGTCCACGAATAGACACCAGGTACCAGCGCTCGTCTCTTGTCGTCATCGTCCGGCGTAGTCTAGTGGCTAGGATATCTGGTTTCACCCAGAAGGCCCGGGTTCGATTCCCGGCGTCGGAAAGTGCGGTCGCATGGTGTCAACGGTTAGCCTCTGGCAGTTCAAATACAGCGTCCGAGTTCAATCGCGGTGAGACCTCTTTTTATTTTTTGCTAATGCAGCAAAAGCTGGCACGACGAAACTGTCCACGAATAGACACCGGTACCAGCGCTCGTTCTCTTGTAGTCATCTCCGGGTGGTCTAGTGGCTAGATATCTGGCTTTCACCCAGAAGGCCCGGGTTGATTCCCGGCGTCGGAAATTGCGGTCTCATGGTGTAACGGTTAGCACTCTGGGCTCGAATCTCAGCGATCCAGTTCAATTCCGGTGAGACTTGCTTTTTTATCTTTGCTAAGGCAACAAAAGCTGGCAACGACGAACTGTCAACGAATAGACCGTCGGTACCGATGCTCGCTGCCTTGTGCCGTCTTCGGCGTGGTCTAGTGGCAGGATATCTGGCTTCACCAAGAAGACTCGGGTTTCGATTCCCGGCGTCGGAATGTGCGGTCTCATGGTGTAATGGTTAGCACTGTGGACTCTGAATCCAGCGATCGAGTTCAAATCTCGGTGAGACCTTGCTTATTTATTTTGCTATTGCAGCAAAAGCTGGCAACGACGAAACTGTCAGCGAATAGACCGCGGTACACGATGCTCGCTGCCTTGAGCCATCTCCGGCGTGGTCTAGTGGCTAGGATATCTGGCTTTCACAAAGAAGGCCCGGGTTCGATTCCCGGCGTCGGAAAGTGCGGTCTCATGGTGTAATGGTTAGCACTCTGGACTTTGAATCCAGCGATCTGAGTTCAAATCTCGGTGAGACCTTGCTTTTTTATTTTTGCTAATGCAGCAAAGCTGGCAACGACGAAACTGTCCGCGATTAGACACCGGTACTAGCGCTCATTCCCTTGGCGCCATCTCTGGCATGGTCTAGTGGCTAGGATATCTGGCTTTCACCAAGAAGGCCCGGGATTCATTCCCGGTGTTGGAAAGTGCGGTCTCATGGGGAAATAGCTAGCACTCTGGACTCTGAATCTAGGGAAACGAGTCCAATTCTCGGTGAGACCTTGCTTTTTATTTTAGCTAATGCAGCGAAAGCTGGCAATGACGAAACTGTCCACGATTAGACACCGGTACCAGCGCTCGTTCTCTTGCCTTCATCTCCGGCGTGGTCTAGTGGCTAGGATATCTGGCTTTCACCCAGAAGGCCCGGGTTCGATTCCCTGCGTCGGAAAGTGCGGTCTCATGGTGTAACGGTTAGCAATCTGGACTCTGAATCCAGCGATCCGAGTTCAAATCTCGGTGAGACCTTGCTTTTTATTTTTGCTAATGCAGCAAAAGCTGGACACGACGAAACTGTCAGCGAATAGACAGCGGTACCGATGCTCGCTGCCTTCTGCCATCTCCGGCGTGGTCTAGTGGCTAGGATATCTGGCTTTCACAAATAAGGCCCGGGTTCGATTCTCGGCGTCGGAAAGTGCAGTCTCATGGTGTAATGGTTAGCACTCTTGACTTTGAATCCAGCGATCTGAGTTCGAATCTCGGTGAGACCTTGCTTCTTATTTTTGCTAATGCAGCAAAGCTGGCAACGACGAAACTGTCCGCGAACAGACTCCAGTACTGGCGCTCGTTCTCTTGTCGCCATCTCCGGCGTGGTCTAGTGGCTAGGATATTTAGCTTTCACCCAGAAGGCCCGGGTTCGATTCCCGGCGTCGGAAAGTGCGGTGTCATGGTGTAACGGTTAGCACTCTGGACTTCAAATACAGCGATCCGAGTTCAAATCTCGGTGAGACCTGTTTTTATTTTTGCTAATGCAGCAAAAGCTGGCAACGACGAAACTGTCCACGAATAGACACCGGTACCAGCGCTCGTTCTCTTGTCGTCATCTCCGGCGTGGTCTAGTGGCTAGGATATCTGGCTTTCAACCAGAAGGCCCGGGTTGGATTCCCGGCGTCGGAAATTGCGGTCTCATGGTGTAACGGTTAGCACTCTGGGCTCTGAATCCAGCGATCCGAGTTCAATTCTCGGTGAGACCTTGCTTTTTTATCTTTGCTAATGCAACAAAAGCTGGCAACGATGAAACTGTAAACGAATAGACCGCGGTACCGATGCTCGCTGCCTTGTGCCGTCTTCGGCGTGGTGTAGTGGCTAGGATTTCTGGCTTTCACCAAGAAGACCCGGGTTCGATTCCCGGCGTCGGATTGTGCGGTCTCATGGTGTAATGGTTAGCACTCTGGACTCTGAATCCAGCGATCCGAGTTCAAATCTCGGTGAGACCTTGCTTTTTATTTTTGCTAATGCAGCAAAAGCTGGCAACGACGAAACTGTCAACGAATAGACCGCGGTACCGATGCTCGCTCCCTCGAGCCATCTCTGGCGTGGTCTAGTGGCTAGCATATCTGGCTTTCACCCAGAAGGCCCAGGTTCGATTCCCGGCGTCAGAAAGTGTGGTATATTGGTGTAATGGTTAGCACTCTGCACTTTTCATCCAGCTATCTGAGTTCAAATCTCGGTGAGACCTTGCTTTTTATTTTTGCTGATGCAGCGAAAGCTGGCAACGACTAAACTTTCCACGTTTAGACACCGGTATTAGCGCTCGTTCTCTTGCCGTCATCTCCGGCGTGGTCTAGTGGCTAGGATATCTGGCTTTCACCCAGAAGGCCCGGGTTCGATTCCCGGCGTCAGAAAGTGCGGTCTCATGGTGTAACGGTTAGCACTCTGCACTCTGCATCCAGCGATCTGAGTTCAAATCTCGGTGAGACCTTGCTTTTTATTTTTGCTAATGCAGCGAAAGCTGGCAACGACTAAACTTTCCACGTTTAGACACCGGTACCAGCGCTCGTTCCCTTGCCGTCATCTCCGGCGTGGTCTAGTGGCTAGGATATCTGGCATTCACAAAGAAGGCCCGGGTAGATCCAGGGCGCGGAAAGTGCGGTCTCATGTGTAACTGTTAGCACTCTGGACCCTGAATCCAGTGATCCGAGTTTCAAATCTCGGTGCGACCTTGTTTGTTATTTTGCTAATGGCAACATATGCTGGCAACGGCGAAACTGTCCGCGACTAGACTCCAGTACTAGAGCTCGCTCCTCATTGTCGCCACTTCGGCGTGGTCTAGTGGCTAGGATAGTTGGCTTTCACCCAGAAGGGCCCGGGATTCGAATTCCCGGGCGTCGGAAAGTGCGGTCTCATGGTGTACGGTTAGCACTCTGGAATCTGAAATCCAGCGATCCGGGTTCAAATCTCGGTGAGACCTTGCTTTTTATTTTTGCTAATGCAGCAAAGGCTGGCAATGACGAAACTGTCCGCGAATAGGACACCGGTACAGCGCTCGTCGCTTGTCGCCATTTCAGGCGTGGTCTAGTGGCTAGGATATCTGGCTTTCACCAAGAAGGCCCGGCTTCGATTCCCGGCGTCGGAAAGTGTGGTCTCATGGTGTAATGTTAGCACTCTGGACTTGAATCCAGCGATCCGAGTTAAATCTCGGTGAGACCTTGCTTTACTTTTGCTAATGCAGCAAAAGCTGGCAACGACGAAACTGTCAACGAATAGACCGCGGTACCGATGCTCGCTGCCTGCATGCCATCTCGGCGTGGTCTAGTGGCTAGGATATCTGGCTTTCACCAAGAAGGCCGGGTTCGATTCCGGCGTCGGAAAGTGCGGTCTCATGGTGTAATGGTTAGCACTCTGGACTCTGAATCCAGCGATCTGAGTTCAAATCTCGGTGAGACCTTGCTTTTTATTTTTGCTAATGCAGCGAAAGCTGGCAACGACGAAACTGTCCGCGAATAGACACCGGTACTAGCGCTCGTTCCTTGAGCCATCTCCGGCGTGTGTCTAGTGGCTAGGATATCTGGCTTTCACCAGAAGGCCCGGGTTCGATTCCCGGCGTCGGAAAGTGTGGTCTCATGTGTAACGGTTAGCACCTCTGGACTCTGAATCCAGCGATCCCGGTTCAAATCTCAGGAGACACTTGCATTTTATTTTTGCTAATGCAGCAAAAGCTGGCAACGGACGAAACTGTCAGCGAAATAGACCGCGGTACACGATTCTCGCTGCCTTGGCATCTCTGGCGTGGTCTAGTGGCTAGGATATCTGGCTTTCACAAGAAGGCCCGGGTTCGATTCTCGGCGTCGGAAAGTGCGGTCTCATGGTGTAATGGTTAGCACTCTGGACTCTTGAATCAGCGATCCGAGTTCAATCTCGGTGAGACCTTGTTTTTATTTTGGCTAATGCAGCAAAAGCTGGCAACGACGAAACTGTCCACGAATAGACACCGGTACCAGCGTCGCTTCCTTGTCGCCATCTCGTGCGTGGTCTAGTGGCTAGGATATCTGGCTTTCACCAGGAAGGCCCGGGTTCGATTCCCGGCTGTCGGAAGTGCGGTCTCATGGTGTAATGGTTAGCACTCTGGACTCTTGAATCCAGCGATCGAGTTCAAATCTCGGTGAGACCTTGCTTTTTATTTTTGCTAATGGCAGCAAAGCTGGCAACTGACGAAACTGTCAGCGAATAGACCGCGGTACCGATGCTCGCTGCCTGAGCCATCTCCGGGTGGTCTAGTGGCTAGGATATCTGGATTTCACAAAGAAGGCCTGGCTTTCGATTCCCAGCGTCGGAAAGTGTGGTCCTCATGGTGTAATGGTTAGCACTCTGGACTTTGAATCCAGTGATCTGAGTTCAAATCTCGGTGAGACCTTGCTTTTTATTTTTGCTAATGCAGCAAAGCTGGCAACGACGAAACTGTCCGCGAACAGACACCGGTACTAGCGCTCATTCCCTTGGCGCCATCTCTGGCATGGTCTATTGGCTAGGATATCTGGCTTTACACCAAGAAGGCCCGGGTTCATTCCCGGTGTTGGGAAAGGGCGGTCTCATTGTGTAATTGGTAGCAAGCGACTTTGAATCCAGCGATCTGATTCAAATCTCGGTGAGACCGTGCTTTTATTTTTCTTGCTTGATTCAGCAAAGCTGGCAAGACGAAACTGTCTGTCCGCGAACTGACTCCCAGACTAGCGCTCGTTCCTTTGTCGCCATCTCCGGTGTGGTCTAGTGGCTAGATATATCGGCTTTCACCCGAGGCCCTGGTTCGGATTCCCGGCGACGGAAAGTGCGGTCTCATGGTGTAACAGGTTAGCACGCTGGACTCTGAATCAGCGTAGCCGATTCAAATCTCGGTGAGACCTTGCTTTTTAATTTTTTGCTAAGGCAGCAAAGCTGGCAACGACGAAACGGTCAGCGAATAGACCACGGTACGGATCTGCTGTCTTGAACCATCTCCGGCGCGGTCTAGTGGCTAGGATATCTTGCTTTCACCCAGAAGGCCCGTTTCGATTCCCGGCGTCGGATATTTGCGGTCTCGGTGTAACGGGTTAGCACTCTGCACTCTGCATCCAGTGATCTGAGTTTAAATCTCGGTGAGACCTTGCTTTTTATTTTTGCTAATGCAGCGAAAGCTGGCAACGACTAAACTGTCCACGTTTAGACACCGGTACCAGCGCTCGTTCCCTTGCCGTCATCTCCGGCGTGGTCTAGTGGCTAGGATATCTGGCTTTCACCCAGAAGGCCCGGGTTCGATTCCCGGCGTCGGAAAGTGCGGTCTCATGGTGTAACGGTTAGCACTCTGGACTCTGAATCCAGCGATCCGAGTTCAAATCTCGGTGAGACCTTGCTTTTAATTTTTGCTAATGCAGCAAAAGCTGGCAACGACGAAACTGTCAGCGAATAGACCGCGGTACCGATGCTCGCTGCCTTGAGCCATCTCCGGCGTGGTCTAGTGGCTAGGATATCTGGCTTTCACCAAGAAGGCCCGGGTTTCATTCCCGGCGTTGGAAAGTGCGGTCTCATGGTGTAATGGTTAGCACTGTGGACTCTGAATCAGGGACCAGATTCAAATCTCGTGAGACCTTGCTTTTTATTTTTGCTAATACAACAAAGCTGGAACGGCGAAACTGTCCGCGAATAGACGCCGGGACTAGGCGCTCGATTCTCTTGCCCATCTCCGGCGTGGTCTAGTGGCTAGGATATCTGGCTTTCATCCAAGAAGGCCCGGGTTCGATTCCCGGCGTCGGAAAGTGCGGTCCATGGTGTAATGGTTAGCCTTCTGGACCTTGAATCCAGTGATCCGAGTTCAATCTCGGTGAGACCTTGCTTTTTATTTTGCTAATGCAGCAAAGCTGGCAACGACGAAACTGTCCCGGAAGAAACCGGTTACCAGAGCGCTCGTTCTCTTGTCGTCATCTCCGGCGTGGTCTAGTGGCTAGGATATCTGGCTTTCACCCAGAAGGCCCGGGTTCGATTCCCGGCGTCGGAAAGTGCGGTCTCATGGTGTAACGGTTAGCACTCTGGACTCTGAATCCAGCGATCCGAGTTCAAATCTTGGTGAGACCTTGCTTTTTATTTTTGCTAATGCAGCAAAAGCTGGCAACGACGAAACTGTCCACGAATAGACACCGGTACCAGCGCTCGTTCTCTTGTCGCCATCTCCGGCGTGGTCTAGTGGCTAGGATATCTGGCTTTCACCCAGAAGGCCCGGGTTCGATTCCCGGCGTCGGAAAGTGTGGTCTATTGGTGTAATGGTTAGCACTCTGCACTCTGCATCCAGCGATCTGAGTTCAAATCTCGGTGAGACCTTGCTTTTTATTTTTGCTAATGCAGCGAAAGCTGGCAACGACTAAACTGTCCACGTTTAGACACCGGTACCAGCGCTCGTTCTCTTGCCGTCATCTCCGGCGTGGTCTAGTGGCTAGGATATCTGGCTTTCACCCAGAAGGCCCGGTTCGATTCCCGGCGTCGGAAAGTGCGGTCTCATGGTGTAACGGTTAGCACTCTGGACTCTGAATCCAGCGATCCGAGTTCAAATCTCGGTGAGACCTTGCTTTTAATTTTTGCTAATGCAACAAAAGCTGGCAAAGGCGAAACTGTCCGCGAATAGACTTCAGTACTAGCGCTCGCTCTCTTGTCGCCATCTCCGGCGTGGTCTAGTGGCTAGGATATTTGGCTTTCACCCAGAAGGCCCGGGTTCGATTCCCGGCGTCGGAAAGTGCGGTCTCATGGTGTAACGGTTAGCACTCTGGACTCTGAATCCAGCGATCCGGGTTCAAATCTCGGTTAGACCTTGCTTTTTATTTTTGCTAATGCAGCAAAGGCTGGCAATGACGAAACTGTCCGCGAATAGACACCGGTACCAGCGCTCGGTCGCTTGTCGCCATTTCAGGCGTGGTGTAGTGGCTGGGATATCTGGCTTTCACTAAGAGGCCCGGCTTCGATTCCCGGCGTCGGAAAGTGTGGTCTCATAATCCAGCGATCCGAGTTCAAATCTCGGTGACACCTTGCATTTTACTTTTGCTAATGCTGCAAAAGCTGGCAACGGCTGAAACTGTCCAGCGAATAGACACCGGTACCAGCGCTCGTTCTCTGTCGCCGATCTCTGGCGTGGTCTAGTGGCTAGGATATCTGGCTTTCACCCAGAAGGCCCGGGTTCGATTCCCGGCGTCGGAAAGTGGCGGTCTCATGGTGTAATGGTTAGCACTCTGGACTTGAATCCAGCGATCCGAGTTCAAATCTCGGTGAGACCTTGCTTTTTTATTTTTGCTAATGCAGCAAAAGCTGGCAACGACGAAACTGTCCCGAATAGACCAGCGGTACCGATGCTCGCTGCCTTGTAGCCATCTCCGGCGTGGTCTAGTGGCTAGGATATCTGGCTTTCACCAGAAGGCCCTGGTTCGATTCCCGGCGTCGGAAAGTGCGGTCTCATGGTGTAATGGTTAGCACTCTGGACTCTGAATCCAGCGATCGGAGTTCAAATCTCGGTGAGACCTTGCTTTTTATTTTGCTAATGCAGCAAAAGCTGGCACGACGAAACTGTCCAGCGAATAGACCACGGTACTGATTCTCGCTGCCTTGAGCCATCTCCGGCGTGGTCTAGTGGCTAGGATATCTGGCTTTCACCAAGAAGGCCCGGGTTTCATTCCCGGTGTTGGAAAGTGCGGTATCATGGTGAAACAGCTAGCACTCTGGACTCTGAATCTAGGGAACCGAGTTGAAATCTCGGTGAGACCTTGCTTTTTATTTTTGCTAATGCAACAAAAGCTGACAACGACGAAACTGTCAGCGAATAGACCGCGATACCAATGCTTGCTGCCTTGAGCCATCTCCGGCGTGGTCTAGTGGCTAGGATATCTGGCTTTCACCCAGAAGGCCCGGGTTCGATTCCCGGCGTCGGAAAGTGCGGTCTCATGGTGTAACGGTTAGCACTCTGGACTCTGAATCCAGCGATCCGAGTTCAAATCTCGGTGAGACCTTGCTTTTTATTTTTGCTAATGCAGCAAAAGCTGGCAACGACGAAACTGTCAACGAATAGACCGCGGAACCGATGCTCGCTGCCTTGTGCCGTCTTTGGCGTGGTCTAGTGGCTAGGATATCTGGCTTTCACCTAGAAGACCTGGGTTCGATTCCCGGCGACGGAAAGTGCGGTCTCATGGTGTAATGGTTAGCACTCTGGACTCTGAATCCAGCGATCCGAGTTCAAATCTCGGTGAGACCTTGTTTTTTATTTTTGCTAATGCAGGAAAAGCTGGTAACGGCGAAACTGTCAGCGAATAGACCACGGTACCGATGCTCGCTGCCTTCTGCCATCTCCGGCGTGGTCCAGTGGCTAGGATATCTGGCTTTCACAAAGAAGGCCCGGGTTCGATTCTCGGCGTCGGAAAGTGCGGTCATGGTGTAACGGTTAGCACTCTGGAGTTTAAATACAGCGATCCGAGTTCAAATCTCGGTGAGACCTCTTTTTATTTTTGCTAATGCAGCAAAAGCTGGCAACGACGAAACTGTCCACGAATAGACACCGGTACCAGCGCTCGTTCTCTTGTCGTCATCTCCGGCGTGGTCTAGTGGCTAGGATATCTGGCTTTCACCCAGAAGGCCCGGGTTCGATTCCCGGCGTCGGATATTGCGGTCTCATGGTGTAACGGTTAGCACTCTGGACTCTGAATCCAGCGATCCGAGTTTAATTCTCGGTGAGATCTTGCTTTTTTATCTTTGCTAATGCAGCAAAAGCTGGCAACGACGAAACTGTCAACGAATAGACCGCGGTACCGATGCTCGCTGCCTTGTGCCGTCTTCGGCGTGGTCTAGTGGCTAGGATATCTGGCTTTCACCAAGAAGACCCGGGTTCGATTCCCGGCGTCGGAATGTGCGGTCTCATGGTGTAATGGTTAGCACTGTGGACTCTGAATCCAGCGATCGGAGTTCAAATCTCGGTGAGACCTTGCTTTTTATTTTTGCTAATGCAGCAAAAGCTGGCAACGACGAAACTGTCAGCGAATAGACCGCGGTACCGATGCTCGCTGCCTTGAGCCATCTCCGGCGTGGTCTAGTGGCTAGGATATCTGGCTTTCACAAAGAAGGCCCTGGTTCGATTCTCAGCGTCGGAAAGTGCGGTCTCATGGTGTAATGGTTAGCACTCTAGACTTTGAATCCAGCGATCTGAGTTCAAATCTCGGTGAGACCTTGCTTTTTATTTTTGCTAATGCAGCAAAGCTGGACCGACGAAACTGTCCGCGAACAGACACCGGTACTAGCGCTCATTCCCTTGGCGCCATCTCTGGCATGGTCTAGTGGCTAGGATATCTGGCTTTCACCAAGAAGGCCCGGGATTCATTCCCGGTGTTGGAAAGTGCGGTCTCATGGGGAAATAGCTAGCACTCTGGACTCTGAATCTAGGGAAACGAGTCCAATTCTCGGTGAGACCTTGCTTTTATTTTTGCTAATGCAGCGAAAGCTGGCAATGACGAAACTGTCCACGATTAGACACCGGTACCAGCGCTCGTTCTCTTGCCTTCATCTCCGGCGTGGTCTAGTGGCTAGGATATCTGGCTTTCACAAAGAAGGCCCTGGTTCGATTCTCAGCGTCGGAAAGTGCGGTCTCATGGTGTAATGGTTAGCACTCTAGACTTTGAATCCAGCGATCTGAGTTCAAATCTCGGTGAGACCTTGCTTTTTATTTTTGCTAATGCAGCGAAAGCTGGCAACGACTAAACTTTCCACGTTTAGACACCGGTACCAGCGCTCGTTCCCTTGCCGTCATCTCCGGCGTGGTCTAGTGGCTAGGATATCTGGCTTTCACCCAGAAGGCCCGGGTTCGATTCCCGGCGTCGGAAAGTGCGGTCTCATGGTGTAACGGTTAGCACTCTGGACTCTGAATCCAGCGATCCGAGTTCAAATCTCGGTGAGACCTTGCTTTTAATTTTTGCTAATGCAGCAAAAGCTGGCAACGACGAAACTGTCAGCGAATAGACCACGGTACGGATGCTGGCTGGCTTGAGCCATCTCCGGCGCGGTCTAGTGGCTAGGATATCTGGCTTTCACCCAGAAGGCCCGGGTTCGATTCCGGTTCCGGTCAGAAAGTGCGGCCTAATGGTGTAACTGGTTAGGCACCTCTGGCACTCTGCATTCCAGCGCCGCGTTCAATCTCGGTGAGACCTTGATTTTTAATTTTTTGCTACTGCAGCGAAAGCTGGAACGACGAACAATGTCAGACGAATTAGACCACCGGTACCAGGCTGCTCGTTCTCTTGCCGATCAACTCCGGCGACGGTTCTAGTGGCTAGGCTATCTGGCATTCACACCAGAAGGACCGGTGTTTCGATTCCCGGCTGTCGGACAGTGCGGTCTTCATGGTTGTAACGGTTAGCACTCTGGACTCTGAATTCCAGCGATCCGAGTGTCAAATCTCGGTGAGGACCTTGCTTTTTAATTTTTGCCTTAATGCAGCAAAAGCTTTGGCAACGACGAACGAGTCAGCGAAGTAGACCGCGGTACCTGATGCTAGCTGCCTTGAGCCATCCCTGGCGGTGGTCTCTGGCTAGGATATATGGCTTTTCACCAAGAAGGCCGGGTGGGTTGGATTCCGGCTGTCTGGAAGTGCGGTCTCATGGTGTAATGGTTAGCACTCTAGACTTTGAATCCAGCGATCTGAGTTCAAATCTCGGTGAGACCTTGCTTTTTATTTTTGCTAATGCAGCAAAGCTGGCAACGACGAAACTGTCCGCGAACAGACTCCAGTACTAGCGCTCGTTCTCTTGTCGCCATCTCCGGCGTGGTCTAGTGGCTAGGATATTTAGCTTTCACCCAGAAGGCCCGGGTTCGATTCCCGGCGTCGGAAAGTGCGGTCTCATGGTTTAACGGTTAGCACTCTGGAGTTCAAATACCGCGATCCGAGTTCAAATCTCGGTGAGACCTGTTTTTATTTTTGCTAATGCAGCAAAATCTGGCAACGACGAAACTGTCCACGAATAGACACCGGTACCAGCGCTCGTTCTCTTGTCGTCATCTCCGGCGTGGTCTAGTGGCTAGGATATCTGGCTTTCAACCAGAAGGCCCGGGTTGGATTCCCGGCGTCGGAAATTGCGGTCTCATGGTGTACGG